>JAGFPH010004402.1:41392-71987 GCA_018207615.1 Philaenus spumarius | reverse complement strand
GGGGGGGGGGCTTTTAGGACACCTGGTATATTAGTTCTATAACTCATATAAAAAAAAAACAACTTCACAAAAAATTAGAATGATTGAAGTTGTAAACATAACCCTAAAGTATAATCTAGGCTGGATTTTGTTCAAGTATTACTGATGATGGCTGAAATAAGCTGTTATATTATATGTTACTCACGTACGTACGTATCTATATACGTACAGACGTACACTCACTTTTAAAGGAGTTGAAACGAAAAGAGCTATCCGAAATCTGTAATCGGGACAGTTTAATTTGTAATGAATACAGTTTACGACTAGTAGTGATACATCAAATTAAAACCATTTATAAAAATGAGTTTCTGTATGAATAAAATAAAAATTGCTTGTATTTCTTTTAATTTGTTATTAATTTAAACTTCTGCGAGTGATTTTGAGTTGTAATTAAAACTATATTGACCGTAGTTACTTTTCTATTTCAATTAACAGTCAGGCAATAAAATTTGAGTTAAATTTAATTTAAATACATCTTTTTTATTTCATATTTATTTATTTTATTTATTGGTTAAATTCTTGCTGTAAAATTTTGTTCTAATAATAAAATTTAATTCATTAAGTATCTTCTTATGTTCTACGTCTAATTGAGAATTAATTGTCAACGCAATTCTAGTTCTTTGTCTTGACTTAAATTTTAACTCAAGACAATATCTGAATGTTACTTAATTACAAATTACTAAGAAACCAAATGATTTTGCTTATTTCGCTATTGAAAAGCAAATTAAGTTTTAAACTGCAAAGCGAGGCTTCCAAATATTACGCGAAAGCAGGCGGAAATTGGCAGCTTATCGATCTCTGGGTACTATAAAACCGTTCCTCTGCCACTCAGCAGGCAAGTCAAACTCAGGCATCCAATCATTCAACATGCACTCAGCAATTGTAAGTACCGTTACATAATTTAGAAGACGTAGTTTCAAAGTGCTTCCTCCTCAGGTAACCTGTATATTTATTTTTGGTGTATATTTATTAACTTTTGTTGAACTTTTTTCTAAGGTCCCAATTTTAAAAACTAAAAACCTTCGAAAATAACTATTGCCTCATTAAAAAGGCATTTGAAATTAAGAAAAAATTTCATGAATTGGGTTGAGCGTCAAGACGATAACAAATAAGCAATCACTTCAAAGACATTTTTCTAAGTATGTACTTTCTTATTTTGGGATTGACCCTTTTGAACGGTCAATAAAACAGGTTGAAAATTGTTCATCGTACATAGTTTTAAAAAGACGACAAAAGTCCACCTGTAATATCTCTAAGTATAAACTTAGAACATCTACAATCATTCCACCGCTTATTCAATCACATTGGAAGTGGTCCAATTATGAATATTCTGGAAGCATTATTATTTTTTTACATTTGATTTTACAACGATTTATCAGTAGTCATTGAAAGCAACCAAGGCCAATAAGAGCTGGTGTTCCTTGATCAAATTGCACATCACCAACTCTCACCCAAAACACAGTGACCATCTATTATCTGATTTACCTCTACCACCATAAGTTAGAGGTCCTCACAAACTCACAAAACCGTCAGATATGGAGATCCGCCTGGAATTTTAACTAGGCCGATCCCCAATCCACAGGTTGGTTGCCTACGGTTATCTTCTTTGCATGTTCACCCTGGTAATTTGTCCACTACAGCCATATTCAGTAAAAATGAGGTAAAATACACGAACTCGCGAAACGCACTTAAAGTGAGACGCTTTGCCTTTTTGATTTCGTCGATGATTTCTTCTTCTTCATTCGTTTGCACGCCTATATAAACCAGAAGTTCAATTTAACAGCTGATCGTAATAGAAGAGTAAATCGACGAAATAAAATAGGCAGTGGTACACTCAATAGCTGTATGGGTTCAGCCAGGTCACGCTACCGATAAAATGGACATTGTGCTTCCTCATTTTTTAAGTTGTATTAAAATGTTTTACGTCGTAATATTTCTGAAATGGACATCGCATTCCCTGATTTTGTAATTTGTGTTAAGTTAGTGTACTTGGTGGGTTGGTGGTACCTCTAAAATGGACAATGCTTTATCATTTGTTTAAATTTGATAACTTGGTTGTTATGGTAATGAATGTAATTGTTTAAAAAAAATGTGCGTTAGTTCAGCATAGTCCTAACCTAAAATTAGTTTTTTATTATTATTATTTGACTACAGGCAATTAATTACGTTTACGTTATATTTATTTTTTAATTTCAATTGTAAATGGGTCAAGATAAAAATAATGTTAAAATTGCACATTAAACCAATACAACCAAATATTTATGGTCATAACAATTTTCATTTCTGTCGGCCGTCGGCCATCCCACGGCTGCTTTTTTTTTCAAAATTTATTTTTATAACTTTAGTTTTCAATGAAGTTCAATGAATGCTGCTATTTTAACATGATTAAAGAAAGTATAATTTTTTCTTAAATTGAGTCTCCATAACACTAAGTAGGCTATCACGTGAAATTTGTATCGGTCCCGTTGAAAAGATATGCACTTAAAGTTAAAAATAGAAAATAGGGGTTCTATGAAAAAACCCTGTTTAGGGCAAGTTTTGATGTGGGAAACGCTCTCCTAAAGTTTTTTAATATAAAAATTTAAAGAATAAAATTCAATTTTTACATCAAGCTTGACACTAACCAATACAACTATGGCTTTGAAAAGTATATCTACATGAAACTACCACATCGTTTCAAAATATCAAGTTTGTCTGTTACAGCTTTCAATCGGTGCTGCTGTACTGCTAGCCAATGTAGCACTAGCAACGCCGTCACCATATGCTGGAGCAGCATTGCCTTTGGCCGCTTCACCTTATTTTGGAAGATATGCTGCGTCACCTTATATTGCTTCTCCATACGTCGCACGTTACGCAGCGCCGTACGCTGCAGCACCATATGTCGCGTCTCCGTATGCAGCAGCTCCTTACGTAGCAGCACCTTATGCGGCAGCGCCTTATGCGGCGGCACCATATGCAGCGGCACCTTATGCAGCGGCTCCATATACAGCAGCACCTTACGTAGCATCGCCTTATGCCGCAGCACCGTATGCAGGATCTTTAAAGTACGCAACCGCTGCAGCTGTGCCTTCGGTTGTTCCGGCTCCAGTTCTAGGTTAAGTTATAAACTTGTAATAAATCATGTACCTGTGTTCATAGAATGAATAATAAATTGTCTTGTCAGTAATTGAAAAAATCTGTTGAATCTTAAACATCAAGTTACCGATTGAACTTGATTAAGGCTCTGCTCCAGTAAAACAAAAAGGAAGCGGCCAATCCAGCGCTTTACCCTAAAGTGGTAATCTATACAGTAGAGTTTGCAGGTGAACGCTTTTACAATGCCTCTTTTAAAACCATTTTATAAATACATCTTTTGTAATTGAGTGGTGGAAAACAAACTGAACATTCTTTATAAATTGCGAATCCGGCTTACGATTTACTTTTAATTATAAATTCTGTATTGTGTAAGGAAATAGTTCAAACTTGGTACTTACAAATTGCCAAAGAAGTGATAGATGAACGGCATTTGAAAAAATGTGAAACGCAAAACGGATGTGTATTGTGACTGAAGTTAAAATGAGACCTTGTAAACAATATTATGATAACAAATAAACTAAATAAATGGTTTTAAATTTAATATTGCTACTACGGGATACAAATCAAAGATGGCCGCAATGCGTTGGGTGCTTCGCACGCCAATCCCCGTATTGGGAGAATTTTCAAAACAAAGTGCATTGCGTGCTTCGCACGCCAACTCCCTTATTGAGAGTATTTTCAATAATTGGAATAAATATGTTATTAGCGAATGTCGATAGAAAAGATGAGCTATGCAGTGATTCTTATGGTGAGACCTAAGGTTGGTAGTAGTCAATGAACACCGATCATGGTCCGCGGAACACGTTTGTGGTGTCAATAAAAATGTTATATATATGTGTGTGTGTTCGCACTCTAAAGGCCGCATTGTACGTCTGATTTGGTTAAAATTTGGTACACACGTTGGTTTCCAAAAAGTTAGCAAAAATAACAAATAACCCGGCAGCACTCTTGTTGACCCGAAGTAAAAGTTTTTAAAAATTTATCGTACTGGGAAGGAATTTTTGGGGGGTTTGTCTACGGAAATAAATATAGAAGACCCGTACGGCGTTGCCCGTGGTTGTTGGTATTTTCAGTCTTTTTGACTTAATTGTAATTCTTTTTAAGTGTTCTTTGAATACCTGTGCGTATCCTACTGTGGTCATGAAAAAAAGTCTACGCTATTTAGGAAAGCACTGAAAATTTTATTCCTGTAAACTACTATCTAACATGAAAAAGCTTTAAATATATCGTTTTAATTTATAGTTTTTACTAAGTTTGACTTTCACTTAATTGCATTGACAATGTTGCGAGCACCTACGGCCTTAGAGGAAGCTACGTACCAAATTTCATTCCAATTCATTCTTATAGGGATTTTTAGTAACTTTGACCCCCCTCCCCAAACCACCCTAAAATTTTTAATTTCTTTTAGCCCTGTCTTAGCGAGGGTTTAAATTAGCTGGGGGTCGTAGAAAAGATATTTGAATCGCTTTGTACCATCCGCGTTAATTTAGGATGTAACAAACTGGTTCAAATAGAGTTTGTAATTTTAAATGTATAGGCCTAATTAGTATAAGATACATATTGTTTAGTATTTAAATATACAATATACAGTATATATCAATATAATGCTACGAATGTGATATTTTAATGGCATTTAGTTTAATTCAGATGGTTTGTTTAGTTTTCAATAAAATATGTTTAAACTCGTGTATGTTTATGGTTATGCATGGTGTCAAATAATTTGTTTGTTACTAGTTATTCATAGTTATGATATATTTTATATAAACAATATTTTAAGCAGCATATCTCTAAGTATGCCTATATAGATATTTAATAACCAATGTATTGTTGAATCATAATTCTGTAAGCATTTTTATTTGTGTTTGTTTATACTTTTTCAATCTAACCTTAAAAAGCTGTTGGAAACTTAACTTTAAGTTATTATAAAGTTGCTAAGTAATGTTGCTATGGTAATACATGTAAACAAACATAAGCTTTTCATACGAACAGCTGTTTTTGTGAGCTATGGTTTTGAGTTCATACAATAAATGCTGTTCAGTTTCTTCCAAATTTGAAACTTTTTCGGGAAACTTTTCAAACTGTTCTTTACGTATAAACCTTCTATGAACTACTACAAACATTTTAAGACCAAAAATAGCCAAATCGGTCCAGCCGTTCTCGAGTTTTAGCGAGACTAATGAACAGCAATTCATTTTTATTAGATTAGTCTGCACGTTTTGTCTATCTTTTTCACGACCCCTTATAGCTCGATTGGTTCCCCCGAAATCGATCAAAACGTAAAATACCATAAAAGTACTCGGTTAAAATCCACAAAGCAGATTTTAGTGGGATGGTTTCTGTTCGAAGGCGAGGCAAATTGTCTAAAATTAACAAATTGTCCGAAAGCTAGTTTTCCCACGGCGAGCTGGACGAAGCACCGCGTGCGCCGGGGCCGAAGGCTGAGGTGCAAGTAAATTCTACTAATATATTTTGTACACGTAAGCAGCTATTCAGCGCCTTCGTAAGTAGACCAATTTCCCAAATAGTTGGTTCATGAATAGGGATTCATTTTGGAAATTCGCTCAACTTTTGATCGAATTATTTGATTTCAGTTTTCGTGCTTATGTTTAAGCGTGTGTTTATTACTACGCAGTAAGGTAGATATCTCCAATTATGATGGTTGTTCGACAAGAGAATCATCGCAGATTAAGTAACTCATTTAAATAGTCTAATGCTTTTGAAGTTGTTCTAAAAGATAAGGAAGGGATAAGTATAACTAAGTTTAGTCAGCCAGGACGTTGTTGAGGCGTTGTTAATGAAAAAGTAGATGATTACATCATTGAAAGAATTCCTTTTGTGGATCTGTCGATTGGAACAATTAGGAAAGTTATACGAAATCAAAAGGAAGGATTTGTTACGATGATATAATTTACAAGCACTTTCCTTATACATTTAATATTACAGTTTATGTTTTCCTTAATTTATTTTTAATGTTTGTATATGATTTTTAACAAGTAGTAATAAAACAATTAAATATTTAAATCGTGCACTTGATCCGCTGTCGTGGGTTGAGTTAATTTCCAATCTCTATATATAAAAGCGTAATACCACTCACTCACTCACCACGATTTCTCAAAAACTACCGAACGGATTGGAATGAAATTTGGTATGTAGCTTCCTCTAGGGCCGTAGGTGCTAACTAAGAAAGGTTTTCAAAAAATTCGAAATTTTAGGTTACAGATTTACCTACTAAGATTACAGATTTACTTATCTGTACTTTGAGTACAGATTAAGAAATAACCGAGTGAACACCACGTTACGTAATGTTCTAACAAAATAGTGACAGAATGCGATGTTTTAAGTGTAGTTATATGTGTTTTAAGTGTTGTATTATATGTTTGTGTGTTTTTTAATGTTCGTTATTTTTAATAACAACTGATGCGCATTTAAATAAATGTCTAAAAGTTTATGGTTCGAAAATGCCTGATTTGAAAGGCGAAACGATCGTCACCAAGCAAATTAATAAAGAAAAGGACTGTGAGCGGAAATTATAAAAGAAAGGTAATTAATTTTACATTTTTATATATATATATAACCAGTCCATAAGGCAAAAACAAAAACAATATGAAGAGATATTCGTTTAATTTCGGAAACATTCGCACATCTTCGTGTAAAATAAACATATTCGATTATTAATTTCTTTACTATAATATTAATAACTTCTAAATCATTTGATCTACCAATATGAAATAAAAAGCAATTAAAAGATAGTACTTTTATCTTTCTTTAAATATATAATAACATAGATTATGTAAATAAAAATGTAGGCCTACAGTTTTATAATCCTTACTATTTTACACATTAACCGAGTTAAAAATACCCGTCAGCAAAGTTATGTAGGACTAGATAAGTATTACTTAATGTTTTTTTTTTCAATAGTTTGTTTTTTAAATGATGTATTTCTGATGTGTATCTAATTAATCCGTCTGTGATTTTTCACAGGGGCTTATTAGTTACAAAACAATAATATATATCTTATATATTAAAAAAATTCTGTTTTTCTTTTCCGAGTCCGTTCGGCTCTTCTACCCGACCGATTTTCATAATTGAGGTCTTAAATTAAAGGTATGCACGCCCAGATTTGCCATCAAGCATTACAAATCATGTATCTTTCGCCTTACAAACGTTATAATCAAATGCAAATTTCTGCTGTGTATTCCTTATGGGGTTTTTTTTTTGGTTCTTTGTCCACTTTGCGTTCGTATACTGTCCATCCGATTGCTTTGAAATTTTGCATAGTAACACAGGTTAACCCTGGGAAGGTTTTAGGCCATTTACCGAAGTCCTAGGACATTAGGGCTACGCCCCAGTAGCCCTCAAAGTTTCAATGTTAATCTTATAGAAGAAAGATTTCTATTGATTTTATCAGGGACACAAAAACAGCTGTTCGTATGAAAAGCTTAAAACAGCTGATTTTGATCAACAACTGATTTGGATCAAATCAGTATCAAATGTAGTATTACCTTTTTGAGGTTACATTGACAAACTAAAAACAAACACAAACAAAAATCAACGAAAAATGCTAACTATATTTTAATTCAATTCAAACATTGGTTGTTACAAACATATTATATATAAAACAGCTAATTTGGATCAAAAACTGAACATAATTGAAGGGTGGGACTACAATGAACCAAAACACCAATTGGGCTATTTATTAGAATCAGGTTT
The DNA here is from genome assembly GCA_018207615.1 of Philaenus spumarius. Lineage (NCBI taxonomy): Eukaryota > Metazoa > Arthropoda > Insecta > Hemiptera > Aphrophoridae > Philaenus > Philaenus spumarius. Next base: position 64,163 of record JAGFPH010004402.1, on the reverse strand, counting down.
TATTATAATTCTTCACAACTACCAGTTTTTTTTTTAGATTAGGTAAAATTTTCCAACTGCGAGCGAAGCGAAGCAGCCATTTGAGGCCGAAGGCCGAGGCGGGGTTGGGACGCGGAGCGTCCAGGGGCAGAGCCCCTAGTTGTTGTATTAAAGCACTTCAGACTGGCAGTGTTTAGGGTTCCACGTCTTAAATTTACCACACATTAAAAGATAATTCAACCACGCAGCTGAACCGCTGACGTGAGTTGAACGAATTTCCAAAATTAAGTTCAATGTTTTAGGGATTCAACCAACTATTTGGGAAATTGTTTTACTCACGAATAGCTGCCTATGTGTACGAAATATATTAGTAGAATTTGTTTACACCACAGCCTCCAGCCAAAAAACGTGCTGTTTGTTGGATTTTTTTGCTAACGAACTCGACCGAGCGCCTTTGAACACCCGCGTGTGTAGCAAATGTTTGCCAAATCGGAAGTAAATTGCGCCGTAATAGTTTATTATTATTATTAATTATTTACTACAACCATTGTATTTGGATAACCTAATAGAACTCCGATCCAATGCAATATTTTGTTCCACTGGAAATTCGACATTTTTGGCGCTATCTATTGGGGAAACGAAGGAAGCTGGTTGGAAACACCAATGCTTACAATGCTTTCTCCCTAGCGCTACCTCGTGGCGCGATCATGTACTATTTTCACGAACACCTTTTTTCCGGCACACAACCCCCGTATGGATGCAAGATCTATTTATTATTCATGATCTATGCTACAACTAAGTTTACACATCTAGCGGCTTTAGCTTCTAAGTAGAGTCACTGTATGTCAGAAACTATTCCGCTGAAAAGTTCTGTACAGACTGCTAATGTGATGTAGTTTACGAGTTATAGAACACTATATCACTAGGTCCAAAGGTTTTTTCCTTTTCAGTCGTACGACATCCCTGTTCTCCAACAGCTCCCGGACCGAAACATTCTCCATTCTTGCTTCCTCGCCGTACCCTGTTATTTCTTCTTTGACTGTCGGCTACCCACTTTTATTAAAGAATATTGATATTCGATCTGTGCCTAATATAAAGGTTAATAATATTAACTTAGAATTTAAAGATGAAGTAAAAAATCTTGGTATTTTATTCAATAGAACGCTTACTTGGTCAAACCATGTGGACAATGTCTGCAACAAGGTCTTTTCCTCGCTAAGACAGTTGAGACGCTACAAAATGCTGATTCCCACTAAGGTGAGAGCTCTGCTTGTCGAGTCACTCCTTTTTCCTATATTTGATTATGGTTGTGACGTTTACAGTGACTTTAAGGCTCCAGCGGGCACAAAATGCATGTATCCGGTTTATTTTCTCCATAGGTTTTGGTCAACATGTTACTCCTTTTTATAACCAATTGAAATGGCTCAAGCTTTGTTATCGAAGGGATCTTGCTTTGTTGACTGTATTATATAAGTTTTTTAAAACTAATTCTCCGTGTTATTTTTCTACATTTTTTAATTTTATGTCTGATGTATATAGTGTCAATACACGTTCGGCTTCTAGAATTCTCCAAATTCCCCTCCACCGTACATCCATCTTCAATAAATCCTTTGCAGTTTTAGGTTGCAGATTGTGGAATTCAGTTGTTGCCCGGGTAAGAAAGGGTTCAGGTCTGTCACCGTTTAGATTGAATGTTAGGGGGCAGTTTTTGGCCAAGCAACGAGAGCGTGTGTGATTTCCTGGTAATACTTTTTTTTCTGCTTGATTTATTTCAATTAATTTTATGTAATATGAATATTTTCATGATGTATAAAATAATTTCTTTACTGCTGGTCTTTTACATTCATCGAGGCACTGAAGTTTGTTTTTATTTTTAGTTTTGTTATTTAAATTTAAAGTTTTTCTTTGTACTTTGTTAATGACACTCAATTATTTCATTCAAAATTTGCATAGTATTTATAGATATGTATTGTATGTAAAGTATGTATAGTATCTATTGTGTGTGTACACGTATATGGGTGTGTATGTATGGATGTAGGGGTGTGTATGTATGTGGGTATTTCGCGGATATTTTATTTATGATTTACGTATTTTTGTAGCATGAGTCATGTTAGTTTATATTTTTCTTTATATTTGTTTTTATTATAATTTTGTTATAAATTTTGTAAGTATTTGTGTATTTTGTTGATGGGTTCAGTAGAAGGGGCTTCATAGCCACGACTGCGCCCAAATAAAGGCGATTAAACAAAACAAACAAAAAAACTGTAAACACACCAAGACCTCTGTGAATGCAGTCATTACGAATGTACCACGGAGCGATGGCAATGCTTCTGAATACTTTATTTTGAAATTTTTGAATGATTTGAACATTAGTCTTCTTGGTGCAGCCCATAACGACAGTCCATACGTTCAAACTGACTTTAGCACTTGCCTATAAATTAGCAACTTGTTGTACAGCCTTAACTGGGAGTGTCTACCAAGTAGCCAGTACATTTTTCTACATTTGATATTTAGTTCTTGCCTTTTCATCTTTACATGGACCTTCAAATTTAATTTCTCGTCGTTAGAGTGCGAACACATATATAAATGTATAATGTCTTCCATGCATGGTTATTGTTATTGGTTAGCCGAGCAGGCTGAGTGGGTATGGGTCGTTGTTAATAATATTGCATGACCCAATGAAACGACACTGCCAAGAAAGGTAAAAAGCCTTAAAGATCAATCTGTATGCACTAAATATATTCTGCGCGTTGTCACTATCATTTTTAGTCTTTAAAGACTGTTTAAAATATTTCTTGAATACTCAGTAAGCAAGTTGAAACATTATTTGACCTGTTTATATTCCTTTCATTTTGAAGTGATCACAAATCCGGTCTTTTAAATACTCTTAATTTTAAAATGTGTGAATATGCAAGGTATTTATAGAAATAACCAAATTAATAAATACATCCTTAACGTTTTAAATAATATATTTATTTAATAAAGTATAACAAAAACTATTTATACAGCTACTATCATCTTCTGTAGAAAAACGGTTGTGGATAGTATGGGAACGGGGTGTAAGGAAACGAAGGGTAAGGCGCCCTGTAAGGGAATGTGAAGGGCGTGGGATACGGAGCGAAACTCGGCACATACGGGGGAATGTAGGGTGCCCTTAGGCCGGTGTTCACCACGTTCACGCTGTAAGCAAAGGGCGGTACATTCGGCGGAGCGGAGTTGACATACGTTGGAAACGCAGGAGCTGCGATGGCCGGGGTGGGGATGAAACCACTGGAGTCTACGGTGGCGAGGGAGGTGAGCGCCAAGGCGTAGAACAGAATCTGGAAACAAGAAAGTACAATAAATTAGCAACAGTAGAGGGTGTGTCTGTGTTTGACTTTGGAGGATTTCAAAGAACAAACGTTAAACGATGTGACTAACTGTTAGTAAATGTATCGAACAAATTTAACAAAGAATTACTTTATTTACTCGAAAGCTCATTTAATAAGAAATATGTTCACATAAACATCCTCATGGTCCTAAAACGCTTCTTTTCAAGACACTCTGCCTACAGTGTTTTTACAAAAATAATAGATTATTGCAACTTAAGAAGTAAGATATTGTTCAACTTAAAACAAAGTTTCATGTTTCGAATATTTCAAAATAAAGGACATTTAAATTTGTATAACATTGAACATATAGTAAACCTGAGCTTCGCAGAAGAGTACAAGAAATTATATGTATTTTGTTTTACTTACGACAAAAAAATAATGTTTTTGATGTTTGCCTCGGAAACTATCTAGTTATAGACCAAAATTAATTACATTGTATTTGTATAATACAAGATAATCCTGAAAACATATTTTGTTTATAGAATCCAAAAATATAAATAACTAGGGGAACCCCCTGCGTACTCCGCACGCCAACCCCGTTGGAACCTTCTATGCGCAATCATGTTATGTTTTTTTTTTTATAATAAAAGTGTAGGATTAATAATAACACCAAAGCTAAGATGGTAAATGATGTTAAATGTTCAAATAAAAATTATGTCGTATATTTTATAACATTAGTTATAATAATGGTTAAAAGAACCAGCAAGGCGCAGGTCTACACTTTAAAACCCTAACCTAAAAGCTAGAAATACAAAAATAATTTATTCAAAGTTTGAAATCAGCTGTTAATGAAAATATTGGAGCTAATATATTTTATTCCTCGACCTTGCGCCCTAGGCTTATGGACTGCTCCACTTCTCTCGTATCGTACGAACTCGTTTTTTCGTTTCTTTTCGGGAACTTTTATGTTATTTTCCGTTTTGATCGATTTTGATGGAACCAGACAAGTAATAGTTCGTGAAAAAAAAAAACAATATGTGCAAAATAATCTCTTGTATTAATTTTGTTTGATTCAACCGCAAATGAAGTTCACCTTCTGGTACGAAATATCTCGAAAAACTGTTAATTCATGTCAAAAAAAAAACGTGCTTCCGGTGGTTGGACGTTTTGCTAACGAACTTTTCCGAGCAATTTAGACAACCAACGCGTGTACCAAATTTGGATTAACTCGAATATAAAATGGGTTTAGAGTGCGGATCACATATACAGGGTGTATCAGGAAGAAACGGAAAGAATTGCAGGACGTGTTCTACTGGTAAAAATAATGAAAAAAGTTCCTATAAACATAGGTCCGAAAACGCTTCGTTTTCCAGATATCCGCCATTTTGTTTTTTGTACAAAATAATTCATATCTAGAGAACGGTTTGACTGATTGAGTTCAAACTTGGCATGAAGTTTAACCTAAAAATGTTATACCTCAAGAAAAATAAGCAATTAAATCCAATAATGCGTTTCAAAATGGCGGCTGTTTGAAAATTACAAACCTAAATTACTCTAAAACCGTACATTTTAACGAAAAATGTCAAGATACCTTTTTTGTAGCCCTTTTGATTCCCTATCGGATGGTGTAACTGTCAAAACAATTGGATGAAGGATAAAAGTTAAGTTATGTGTAATAATTGGTTTGTTCAACCCGGCATCCTATACCAACACAGTAAATAAATACTACAATATTGTATGGACATTTGTTGTCATTACCTTTTAACTTAGCTATTATCCTTCATCCGATTGTTTTGACAGTTACACCATAAGATAGGGAATCAAAAGGGTTACAAAAAAGGTGTCTAGACATTTTTCGTTAAAATGTACGGTTTTGGAGTAATTTAGGTTTGAAATTTTCAAACAGCCGCCATTTTAAAACGCATGATTGGATTTAATAGTTTATTTTTTTTTTATGTATATCATTGACAGCTTAAACTTCATGCCAAGTTTGAACTCAATCAGTCAAACCGTTCTCTAGATATGAATTATTTTGTACAAAAACCAAAATGGCGGATATCTGGAAAACAAAGCGTTTTCGGACCTATGTTTATAGGAACTTTTTTCATTATTTTCACCAGTAGAACACGTCCTGCAATTCTTTCCGTTTCTTCCTGATACACCCTGTATATAAAGTGTTAATGGCATCTGAAACGTGTTCTGGGGACCATGATCGGTGCTCATTAACTAATCCCGACCTTAGGCCTCACCATAAGAGCCACTGCAATAGCTCATCTTTACTATGACAATTCGCCAATAAACAACAATCAAAAGCTTTTCCCAGGTTTCATAACAAATTTACATTTTGCTCTTCCCAAAATGTGTGCTATAGCCCATCTCAAATTAAGTTGAGGCAAGCAGGGTGGGTAATTAGGGTCGGCCTCAACCGTCATAAAACCGACCCTTATTAATGCCGCCTGAGTGAACCTGTAGGACACTCTAGTATAAAATTGCAATTCAGTACGTCTTAAGTCAAAATGAAAAAACGATATCATATTTCGTTTCATGATATTTTCCAGATAATTTTGATACCAAATTTGATTACATTTGGCCAACTTTGAGCTGTACTAGCATTATAAACTTTCTTAGTTAAATCAACATTACTAATACGGTTTACAACAATAAAGCCACACAAATGTACTAGAGAAGTTCATATTTAAATCTATACTAATATTATAAAGAGGTAAAGTTTGTTTTTTGTTTGCTTGTTTTTTTTTTATGTATTGGGTAATCTCTGGCATTACTGAACCGATTGAAAAAATAGTTTTACTAATAAAAAGCTACACTCTCCATGAGTAACATAGGCTATAATTCATTTCGATAAAAACCTTTTTTTATTTAAATATTTGTAAATTAAACGGGAAAATCCTTAGGTTAGGCCTAGAATAATAAACCAACACATGTATTTGCATTTATTACCATAGCAACCAATTGAATAAAAAAACCTATAATATTAACCTAGCTCCAATTAACAGCTAATTTCAAAATTTGAAGCAATTATTTTTGTATTTCTAGCTTTTAGGTTAGGGTTTTAAAGTATAGACCTGAGCCTAGCTGGTTCTTTTAACAATTATTATAACTGCTAGTTTTGAGGTTATTATTAATCCTACACCTTTATTATAAATAAAACATAACATACTGTATGTTTGTAGAAGGTTCCATCCGGGGTTGGCGTGCGGAGCACGCATTGATCTCCCCTAGTATGTAATAAATAATAATTATTTGAGCAAAAAAGCCTGCAAAACGAGCTATTTAATAATTAAATAAGCTCCGAAACGCAGAGAGAAAGTTTTAACTTGCTATGGTAATAAATGCAGATACATGTGTTGGTATATTATTCTAGGCCTAACCTAAGAATTTTCCCGACTAAATTTACAAATATTTAAATAAAAAAAGGTTTTTATCGAAATGAATTATAGCCTATGTTACTAAGGGAGAGTGTAGCTTTTTATTAGTAAAACTATTTTTTCAATCGGTTCAGTAATGCCAGAGATTACCCAATACATACAAAAAAAAAAAAAAAACAAGCAAACAAAAAACAAACTTTACCTCTTTATAATATTAGTATAGATTTAAATATGAACTTCTCTAGTACATTTGTGTGGCTTTATTGTTGTAAACCGTATTAGTAATGTTGATTTAACTAAGAAAGTTTATAATGCTAGTACAGCTCAAAGTTGGCCAAATGTAATCAAATTTGGTATCAAAATTATCTGGAAAATATCATGAAACGAAATATGATATCGTTTTTTCATTTTGACTTAAGACGTACTGAATTGCAATTTTATACTAGAGTGTCCTACAGGTTCACTCAGGCGGCATTAATAAGGGTCGGTTTTATGACGGTTGAGGCCGACCCTAATTACCCACCCTGCTTGCCTCAACTTAAGTTGAGATGGGCTATAACTTCGTGACTATTTTATATATTTATTTTGTTTCTATTGATCGGCTGTTTTACAACCATAGCTTAATAAAAGAAAATATATTGCCTCCGGTCAGTTTTTAGCAAAATAATAATAATTTTCTGACATGTTTTGAATTAAACTTTTTAGAACTTTCACCAATTTGAATATTCGTAGATAAAATCTCTGTTATTTATTTTATTTTTATTTTTTCCGCTTACACACTTCCTCAGCAAGGGATATTTAATTAAATTACAAGTGAAAAAACATAGACCAAGACCGGGAGTTGAACCCGGGACCTTCAGGTTTCCGTCCTGACGCTCTAACCATCAGAGCTACCCTGATATCTACCGATATTGGTCGATGTTATCTCGCTTGTACGGTTTTTACTGCAATTATTGAACCAACAGCGTCTCTGTTGTTTGGTTATTGTTACATAATAAAATAAATATTTTATTTATAGACTTTCAAAGTTGTTGTAAAAATTTAAAATGGCTGATTTTCTGTCTAAACATGTTCCCTTTGTAAATCTGTACACAATTCTCAAACATTGTTTATTCATTTTAATTTAAAACATTTAGAGAACAGAGATATGCTGACATATATATATAGTACAAACAATTACCTATATAGTTAAAACGTATATACAACTTTTTTTAAATACACCACTAATTTTTGTAAACTCAAAACGTTTTTCTTAGAACTGCCTATCTACTCACCCTAACACTGCTATCAGTTTGCATGTTGATTGGATAGTACAAACAATAGTTAATCAGCTGATTGTTATATACCTAGACAGTGGAGAGAGAGTTCAGTTCTCAGTTACCAAAATGGTTGTATTATATCACCGGACGACACTATGGGCCCTTTGCTATTCGGAATATCAATGTGTTGCACGTAGCTTCCTCACTTTCAGTATGAGAAAGTAAGTCTGAACTTTCATTTTTTATTCGGTTAAGTCCTTTGACTATCTGGGAACGAAATTAGGACATAATAATTTAAACTGTTATAAGCTATTTACGTAGAACGAAACATAAACGGTGTGTTTGATGTAAAAACTTATTTAGCCACAAAAAGTACTTTTTGGATGAGGTAAAATATACCAACTCGCGATACGCGAGACGATTTGCGATTTTGATTTCGTCGATGATTTCTTCTTCTTCATTGGATTACACAGATACTTAACCAATATAAACAAGAAGTTAACTTTACTGTAATAGCTGATCATAAAAGAAAAAGAAATCAACAAAATAAAATAGGCAGTGGTAAATTCGAAGGCTTTAACTCAAATGCAGTAAGTGTTTAGTCACGTTACGCTACCGATGAAATGGACATTGTGCTTCTCGTTTTAAGTTGTGTTAAAATTGTTTACGTAGAACAAATCATAAACATTGTTTTTGAAGTGAAAACTTATTTAAGCGCTCCGAGAACTCTTTGGATGATTTAAAATATGCGAACTTGCGATACGAGAGACGATTTGCGTTTTTGAATTCATCAATAATTTCTTCTTTTTCATTAGTTTACGCACGTACTAATACAAACCACAAGTTAAATGCAACAGCTGATCTTTTAAAAGAAAAAAATCAACGAAATAAAATAGGCAGCGGTAAATTCAATTCTTTAACTCAAATGTTGTATGGGTTTAGTCACGACACGCTATCCATGAAATGAACATTGCTTCCTCATTTTCTAAGTTGTGTTAACATTTTTTACTTGGTAATACATCTGAAAAGGACATAGTGTTTATAACTATTTTTTTAATGTATGACTTGCTTAACTGCATTGATATGGTAATGAATGTAAATGCATTGGCTCAGTATAACAGGCCTAACCTAAAATTATCTTTTTAAAATTTTAATACAAATTAGTTGTTTAACTTTAATATTTAACAACAGATATTAAAATTATAATAAATTAAGCATTTCTCGACGATTTTCAATATAGTTCAAATCTAAAATTGCGGGTTTTTTTAATTATTGTGTGACTATGGACAAACATTTTTGTGTTATTTTTGTATCTTTTAGATTTCAGTTTTAAATCGGTCAAGATAAAAATAATGATGAAATTTCTGATGAAACCAATCCAAGCAACTATTAATATTTATGAAAAATGTTCACTTCTGTCGACAGTCTAACGATTGCTTTTTTTATTAGAAATATTTTAATTTGTTTTCGTTCATGTATTATATTACAAGTTATGATATACAAAGTCGTCCGATAGTTTTAAAAGAAATAATATTTTCGGGTATACTGTATTGAATGGTTCAAAACCACAAGGCAATAATAAAATTGGAGAGCTTAATTCATCGCAAACATTAAGACAAAATGGATGAAACAAGCATAAGTTTGGAAATAGTTCATTTTCCGTCGATCAGCTGTTTTTCTTTTTTTTTCTTTTTTTTATCTATGTATGCATTGGACATTTTCAAAATGGTGGTCGTTAAAAACAATTCAGTTGTATTTTTTATAAATCTAAATATACAATTTCTTGGTAATTACTGTCAATAAAAATCCATTAAAAATAATATATCAATATCAATTTTAAAAGTGCAAACGGAAATATTTTCGTTATTATTAAGTGACATAAACATACAAACAGGAAAGTGCACATAAATAATGGGTACACCAATGTTTTGCATACATGGATATGTATAACAGCCTTCTGGACCTTTGCTTACATAAACTTACTCCCGAAATATTACATTGATATTCAACGACATAAATATGCAAGCCTTCTACCAAGTTATCAAACATCTAAATCCTTAGAATCGGATCAAATACTTTCATTTAAATACGTGACAAGTTAGTAAACAAATTAACGGCTTAAACCAATGTTACAAAATTAAGTAACGAAAATTTACTGCTGAGTTTAGTGTAACTATTACTACTTATTGAACTCCTATAAAAACGAGTGTACATCCGCACGTATATACGTACATACATGAGTAACATATAATATATAACAGCTGATTTCACCCAGCGTCAGTAATACTTAAACAAACCCCGTGTATATTATAGTTTGGGGTTATTTTTACAACTTCAATCGTTATAATTTCTTGTGAAGTTGATTTTTTAGAACTAATGTATGCTATAATACGTTATAATATTAGCTTTGTGGTTATAAACTGTATATAAATATAACCTTTTATCATCAATATATTTGTTTATACAAATTATACCTTTTCGTTTAACTTCGGAAACATTCGTACACCTTAGTATAATATATAAAAATATTCGATTACTAATTTCTTCACTATAATATTAATAACTTCTAAATCATTTGATCTATTAATATGAAATAAAAATCAATTAAAATTTACTATGTTTATTTTTATTTAAATATATAATAACGTATGTAAATAAAAATGTTTAACAAATAGGCCTACAGTTTTATAATCCTTATTATTGTACACATTTACAGAGTTAAAAATCCCAGTCAAATGTTGTTCTTAAATATTTGTTTTTTTTAATGATATAGTTCTGATGCGTATCTAATTAGATCAAATAAAACCTGAACACAAAATCTCACAATAAATACGTTTACTAACCTCAAACGCGTTTCAACGACAATGTCGCCATCCTCAGTGATGCACGGGCTACAGTAACCAAACTATAAGTCTATAACGTATCTAATTAATCAGCCTGTGATTTTTCACGGGGGGTTGCCAGTACTATGTTAAAAACCACTAGCTTCTGTTTTTTTTTTTTCTAAATACTCTTTAACACTTTAAAGTTTACTAATAACACACGAAGATGTGTTTGTTAGATTTATCGCATACTTCAACATGTAATTTTTTAGAAATTTAAACCTTGATTTTTGAATCCACCTTGCCCTTTTTTGATTTTTTTCCGTTCTTGGTTTATAAAATTATTATTTTTGTGATCCCAGTGTTACTTAGGCCTGCATGTCTGCTATTGGTTTGCTTAAATTACAGTTCACCTCATTATTACATCGTATGTACTTAACTCACTCTTCCTAAATTTAAGATCCACACGTTTTATCAGACATTCCAGTTAATAGCCAGAGCAGATAGGTGAATAGAATAGCTCTATTATGTTTTTGAAGTACAAAAAAAACGTGTCCAAAACATTTTTGCTGTCGGTAATCGGATTTTACCGACTATTCTGAAACGCTCTATTCCGTCACGCTCTACTACTATTTGTACTGCATGTATATAATCTGAAATAGACATTGTGCTTCCTCATTTCGTAAGTTGTGTTAAAAAGTTCACACTTCTCCCGTATTATCTTAAGCACACAATTTATTTTTTTTTTTTATATTAATATATTTTGTCAACTTGTAGGTTTCTATTCAAAATAATTTTTAAAAAATGTTTTAATTAATATTGAACTATTTGTATTTTTTAATTATTTTTACTGGCATATTTTATGCCTTCTTTTTTCTATAACATTTTTAAAAGCCTTGATTTTTTTTAAATTATTACTTTATTGAAGTATATAAAGTTTTACTTCTGCATTTATACAAGTACCTGGAGACCGAGCTAAAGCTCGATTATAAGCAGGGCTATGATTTCAATAATAAATATTGGATTATTGAGTTTTGAGGTTAGGCCTATAACATTAAACAACTAAATAAAGGGTATATACAACATTAGGCTTACCTGTAATAAAAATACAGTTTAAAGGATTAACCACAATCTCAACGCTATGCCTCAGAAATAAGTCAGGCCTAAATTAAAGTATTATTTCAATATCGATTTATTCCTAGGGCATAGTTCGCTCACGTCAATAACTACTATTATTGCAAATTTCCGTGAACATCGTTTAGGTTAGGCCTATAACATTAAAAACCTAAATAAAGGGTATGTTTATTATGTATTCGTTGCCATGGTAACTATAAATAGATACAACATTAGGCTTACCTCTAATAAAATATACAGTTTAAAAGAAAGCAGATGATTATTGTAATGGCATTGAAAACATTTGCATCAGCTGTGCTTTGTATTGTTTATAATGGACAAATTTCACTTTTTAATTTAATAAAAAGACGTAGAAAACGAATTTTCCCAGACTGGTGACCATTTCCAATCGATTTCTCGTGGCCAAAAGCCTAATATAAAATCAAAAAATCAAAAATCTTTAGACAGAGATTCCAGATCCATTTAGCAGACAAACAATTATCTCTCGCTTTAGAAGATAAGATTAACTTGCAAATCATTATACTATTTTGTTTTTAGAATCTAAAGTAATATATGTTTGTACATTTAAATATTCTTAAGTAATAAGTTAGCATTTCCATAAGTTCATAAAAAGTTTCATCGTGTAGGTCCAAATAAAGTATTTTTTATCTTACTGCATTATTAACTGGTGGTTTTAATGCACTCGTTGCGTCCGTAAAGTGACTCTTTATTGTAGTCATTCACTACTTGCTCACAAAGTCAGCTGATTGAACAACCAGCTGACTTGTTATTGGTACTAGAACCTAAAAGTATTTTATTGTACTAGGACCAAAAAGTGTTGTACGTAAACATGCATTGCTGTGCTTAAAAATTACAACAGCTGTAGCTTCAAATGGTTCAGCTGTTTTACAACCGATAGCAGCACTGTCGTGAATAGGTTAAATCGCGTTTAAAGTATATAGAAAAATTAATAATGTAATTTAATTAATTGATTGTAGTGCAGTATGATAAAAAAATTATCGTTCATAACTTGTACTTGAAGTGCTTTTTGGTGTTTGGTCGCCTTTTTATGTGCTCCAATTTACGTACTAGTGATGAAATAAACTATTATCTAATACATAACTCTGTTTTTTAAAAGATTAACTGAAATAAGAAACAATTAGATTTATGTTGAATTCCGCTTATTCTTAACTGTATTTACAATTATACAAAGATAGAACTGATTCCGTTCTTAAATCACTCATTCACTTGGCAACTACAACTGGAGCAGGGGCATATGCTGCCGTGTAAGGTGCAGCAACGTAAGGAGCGGCGGCGTAAGGTGCAGCGGCGTAAGGAGCGGCGACGTACGGTGAAGCGTAACGGGCAACGTAAGGAGCAGAAACGTAAGGTGCGGCAGCATAAGGTGCGGCGTAACGGGCAGCGTAAGGTGAGGTTACGTAGGGAGCAGCGACGTAAGGGGCGGCCAGTCCTCGGTTCACAATGTTGACACTGGAAGCGAACGGGGGTACATTGTAAGGAGCGGCGTTGACGTAGGCAGCGGGTGCAGCGACTAAAGCACCTCCTGACACACTGCTTGCTGCTGCGATGAGCACGGCGCTGGTGAAAAGTACCTGGAACATAGATTGAAATGTTTGAATAGAATTCAATAATAACGGCTGCCATTAAACAGCTACCAGAGAATATATTTGTATACAGTGACTTATTAGCTTAAAATACCGGGTATTTCAGTACGTTTATTGCAAGTTTGAAAAGCAGTTTTCAATTTAAGTTTATACAAACATATAATAAGCCGTTTGTTTCTTCTACAATAGTGCATTCACACTCACTTAAATAGATGATGTCTAAACCTGAACACTAATTAATGTCATAGTCCTATTTTGTGAGAAAACACAAAATTTATTGCAAATAATTCATCCAATGTTTGTAAAATAAAACATAATTGGTTATGAACACACTAACAGTAGTGGAACGCCAATTTTCTCATCAATACCTGTTTTCGTTTGAAATATACGGTATTTTATTTATTTATCTATATCAGGTTATTGGGTGGATGGGGAAACATTCATAAAAAAAGGTATAAATAACAGCTGTTGGATAGTAAAATGCTTATGTGAACAATAACCTAAAAAAGTATAGTAGTGAATCAAGAAATAGAGGTAAATACGAATTCAGTTTGGTTATCAGCAAAAAAAGAAATTAACAGTTTCATTATTCTGTAATTAATGTAAACCCAAACATAAATACTTCGACCCTTCAGCTGAACCGCTGACTTGAGTTGAGTGAATTAAAAAAAATTAGTTGTTATGTTTTATAGTTTCAACCAACTGTTTGGGGAATTAAGCTAAGAAGACGCTGAATAGCTGCCTGCATGTACGAAATATATAAGTAGGATTTGTTTGCCCCTCTGCCTCACGCGGTATCGTTCCGCTCGCAGCGGAAACAGTAGCTCCGCTAGTTTACACCACGGTCATCTCTCGGGGATTTGAACCGGGTACTTTTATGTTCTGATCGATTTTCGGGGAACCAGACATGATATAAAGTCGTGTAAAAGAACAAAGTGTGCACAATAATCTCCTACATTAATTTTTCATTTGTCTACGACAAATCTCAATAACAATTTACATCCGGTAAAAAAGTGTTTGTAGTTTTTAAATTTTTTTGACTAACAAACTCGTGCGAGAAACTTAGAAAACTAACACGTGAACCACATTCGAATCGGACGTAAAATACGGCCATTAGAGTGCGAACACGTGTTCTTGGGACCATGATCGGGGCTCATTGACCAATCCCGACCTTAAGAGTGTTTTGCAATAGCTCATCTTTATAGAAATTCGCTAATAATAATGAAACATTGCATACAAAATTAAATTATTATTATTATTACATACTAGGAGGTATGGTTTTCGAGATACTGTGATGAGTGAGTAGAGTAAGTCAGTGGTATTTCAGCTTTATATATGTAGATTCTAATTGAAAATTCAAATTTTCCGCCAAAACGACGTACTTTATTGACAAATACTAGCTAAGTTCTGGACCGATTTTTAAAAAACGGGAGTGGGACCACCCGATCCTCTTTCATAAATTTTTTTTTATCAAAATCGGTTCATTAGTTTCGGAGTAATGGCTGAACAAACATAAAAGAAAGCATATAAACAGGTCGAATTGAGAACCTCCTCCTTTTTTTGAAGTCGGTTAAAAATTAAATTATTATTATTCTCAAATAGTCTTGTAGAACCTTTTCTTTCAACCACTTAGCCCAACTTGAGATATTGTTTGAATTAAATAAATTCCCTTAGCTTTGATAAATTTTAGTTCATTGACACCTATCGATTAGAACTAATATCTTTTATTAGTAAATGACCCCATGTAAAGTGGATAAATAATTAATCCTTTTTGTGCAAAAAAATACCGATTACGATTCTGAAAATCCTGCAGAGCTGTAGGAAAATTACGTCTCTTATTGAAAAATAGTTTCATATACCATTTAATTGAACTTCACAATTTATTTTTAGTTGTGAAATTAGAAAAGTCTGTCCATTGAAAAGAGATTAAATATTTAGAATTTTAAGGATTTTAAAAGATTGATATACTTTCCAGTATTATAGAATTTAATTTAAATGCATAAAAAATCACTTGACATTTCTTATTCAATTTAATTTATAACCTTTACAAACATTAGTCTACTTTTTCAATATGAAATATCATATTATATATTATTTCCCAAAGGTGTTTATGTTTTGGGGCAAATCTATATCTCACTTAATTTGTCATCAAAATTAATGATTCTAACATCATTTTAAAGCTTATTTTCTCCACTATTGACAAAAAATGGACATAACTTTTATATATTATATATTGTTTCTCAAATTGGTTTTCTTGTGGCAACGCCATATCTCAATTAACTCTTCATTAAAATGAATGATTCAAACAGCATTTTAAATTTATGTGCATTGTTGATAGCCTTAAAACTACCTATATATTATTTATTTATTGCCAACTGTAGTCTCTACTTTTCCAAATCATTATTATTGGAAGTGGCAACTAAGATGAAGAACCTCTCAAGTGGGAAACTAAAGTTAAATTATTACTTTATTAATACATTTTATTTCTTTGACGGGTACCACCAAGGTACAAAAATATATGTTAAATTAAGTGTTGTGTGATATGAGTGTTTGAGCGGACATAGACAGCTGGCTTGATGATGGTGCCTGTGTCAGTGAAACATGTAGCCAGATAAGGTAAAGTAAAACTAGAGACTACAGATGACAATAAATAAATAATATATTATCCCATTTTAAAACTTATGTTCCCCGCTATTGGCAAAAATATACAAATACCTTAAAATTAATGTGTTCGTAAAAACAAATATTAAAAACCTTTCATATGAAAGTTTATTTGATTCCTACAGTGCGGCCAAACAGATAGAAACAGTGCGGCCAAGTGAAGTCTTGTTTCCTATTGGCCGGCAGCCATGTTTATCCCAAATTCTTATCTGTTTGTATTAGATTTGTTATATCTTTTCGCACGAAATAACAGAATATACTTCTTAAGAAGAAACACAATTGTTATTATTTAATTTCCATATAAATATCAAACTGTAACAATTAAATCTCATGTTTTTCCCTTTTTTAAAAAAACAAAGAGCAATTTCTCTTATAATTACAAAAGGATACAACACCATTCTTTACATTATAATTCTGAGCAGATGACATTACTTTTATGATAAACATAGCGGCCACTTTCATATGACCGCACTGTATCTATCTAGTCACTGTAATGATTCCTAATAAAAAGCGCCATCTATAATTTAAATGCATAATAAAAACAATTTGATATTCTACTTAATGTATAACCTTTACACAAATTAGTACTTTTTCTATATGCAATATAACATTAATCAGAAATACACCTCTCAAATCAATACACAATCAAAATAATAATCAGATTTTGTTTGTATAGATAACAAAAATAGTAATTTAAAATTAGTTACTTACAAAGTAGGTGTTCATGTTGTTGGTATTTGGTTAGAACAGAACTAATGAAGCATACCTCACTGTTGCCAGTATTTATACGAAACTAACAATAAATGGTTGCCAAAAGGACGGTAATCGATCACTATCTGAATGCAAATTTGTTTACCAAAGGCTTTGCAACAAGCCAAAGATATTAAGTAACGTTTGTTTGGTCAATCGTATTGTTCCACTTAATTTTATTAACTCCCACAAATACGAGTAACAATATAATATAACAGCTGATTTCACCAATTATCTTTAATAGGTACCTAAACAAAAAATAACGTAGAATATACTTTGGGGTAGTAATATAATGTCTTGTGAATTAATTTTTTTTATATTTAAAGTTATAGAACTAATGTAGGATTAAACGTTATAAATTGGATTTAAACACAACCTTTTATCTATAAAAATTAAAATGTAAATGTTCGTTTGTTCAAAATCTTACACCGATTGCTTTGAAATTTCGACACAAAATTGCATTCGAATACATGTGCGTTTTTATATACTTCAATCCATCTGTTGGGCATAAACAATACGATAAACTATCTATACTAATATTATAAAGAGGTAAAGTTTGTTTGTTTGTTTGTATGTAGGGGGTAATCTCTGGCTCTACTGAACCGATTGAAAAAATAGTATTACTAATAAAAAGCTACACTATCCCTGAGTAACATAGGCTATAATTAATTTCGGTAAAAACCTTTTTTTTATTTTAATATTTGTAAATTTAGTCGGAAAAAATCTTAGGTTAGGCCTGGCATGATAAACCAACACATGTATTTACATTTATTACCATAGCAACCAATTGAATAAAATAACAGATAATAATGTTTGCTTCAATATTTCCATGAACAGCTGATTTCAAAATTTGAAGCAATTATTTTTGTATTTCTAGCTTTTAGGTTAGGGTTTTAAAGTGTAGACCTGAGCTTTGCTGGTTCTTTTAACTATTATTAACTGCTGTTATAAAATATAAGAAATAATTTGGTTTGAACATTTAACATTATTTACCATCTTAGTTTTGATGTTATTATTAATACTACAACTTTATTATAAATAAAACATAACGTATGTTTTTAGAAGGTTCCTTTGGGGGTTGGCGTGCGAAGCACGCAGGGGTCTCCCCTAGTACTAAATATTTTACTGCAATAATGCACCATAATGGGAGCACTAAATCTTACTTATATAATAATCCAGTACACCCTTAAACTTTGGTGACGTTATTGATACCTATTTCTGAAGATCTACCAGGCCGAATTTAGTGCGGTTTGTTTTAAATGACAGATAATGTTGTCATTAATATGAAAAAATATGAAATGTCAATTTTATTTCATTAAAATATTTGTAAGGGCACTTTTGAGCTTTTTTTTTGTTTTGTTTTAAGTTAAACCCCAATTGATACCTATTTCTGGAGCTACCTGGCAAATTTTACTGCTGTTTAATTTAAATGAAAGTGAATATTGTCATTATTATAAAAATTTTATGAAATTAATTTATATTTATTGGTATACTTATAAATTTACTTATTTTTCTTCTTCTTTTTTTTGTTCTAGATCCCTATTCTAAATCCCTATTGGTACCTATTTCTGGAGATCTGTGTAACCGATTTTTGTGCGGTTTTTTTATGAAAGAAAATGTCATTATTATAAAAAAATTAAGAATTGTCATTTTTATTTCATCTGTGTATTTTTAAGGACACTTTTACTTTCTCCACCCTATACGTAGTATATGGAGAAAGTATTGTTTTCGTAAAAATGTTCGAATTTGAATTTTCAGTTAAATTATCTGTTTTGGCGCTCCCAGAACCCCAAAAAATGGTTTAGTGCAATTATCTGTGTTGGTGCTCCTTGAACCCAAAAATATTTTTAGTGGAATTTTTTGTTTTGGTGCTCCCTGAACCCAAAAAAGTGTTTTTAGAGTGGTGTCTGTCTGTCAGTCTGTCAGTATGTATACACGACCAGAGAGGACACTATTGGTCCGATTTTCATGAAATTTGGTATGTAGGTACTAAACCCTAAATCTCCAGGCGTTTTTTCATTTTTTTGAATTTCTAATTTTTAAGGGTAATTTACCCCCTAAAAACCCATAAAAAACGACAAAAATGCAAATTTCTCAAAAACGGCTCTAACGATTTTGATCAAATTTTCAGTATTTATAGTGCTTAAGATGCCAAACAAAATGACACCACCCGCTTTTATCAAAACTTCGGCGTTTTATAATTATGGGGAAATGTTTAAAAATAAACAAGTTTATGTTGTCAATCTAACATCGCGGCCTCGGCCGCACGGGGTAGCACCATGGTAGCGATCACGGCCAGTAATTCAAAGGTCGCGCGATCGAATCCCGCCTAGGACAATAATTTTTTTATACGATTGACGTAGGTAGAATAATATTTTTTTGTTTTGTTCTAAAAAGTAATAAATAAAATGATTGAAAACAATATTATTTTGACTACAGTAAGTTGGGAGAAAGTTTGTGTCAGTTAACTGATACCGTTTATTTAGTTTGTTTGGTTTTATTTTAAAACTATAGACACATATTTCTGGAGATTCACCGGGCGGAATTTAGTGCGTTTCATTTTAAATGAAAAAGAGGATGGAGTTATTACAAAATATGATAAGTTATATTATCATACTATATTATTAAGAAAATATGATGAGTTATAAGATTGATAGGCCTGCCTATTTCTGTAATACAGTAAGAATATTTCGTTTATGTTTGTTTGTGTTTGCTTTTACCTTGTTAATCCAACCTAAAGCAGCTGTTGTTTGCGAAGAATAATAAACTGGTTTTTAATTATCTAAGTTGGTTGTTATGGTAATGAATGTAAAGAAACATGTTTTGCTAAGCTTTTGACCCGAACAGTTGTTTTATTTGTTTTTTTACTATTTTTACGTTTTAAAATCAAAATTTTGCAAAATCCTTTCTTACTTTGGGTCTATATGATTCCATAAGAATAAACCTTTAAATTTCGTAGTAGTTTTTGCTCCATGTTTATTCTATGGCAGTCAGTCAGTCATTCAGACAGGACAAAGCCGCTTATTGACAGAGCGCGGTCCGTTTCAACTCGACCGTTCGGAATTTCGTCTGTGTGTCTGTGTGTTTGTCTCACGATTACGGCCAAACGCCTTGACCGATTGTTATGATCTTTTGCATGAATGTTCCTTATTCCTAGGCCGAGCCAGGTATATATAAGGTTTTTTTTCATTTTTAACCCCTTAAATAAAATAAAAATGGTGGCCGGACCGTTTCTCTTAGTGTAAGCTTTTTTCCAAAGCCAGTTTGTGGCTTAACCGTAAGTAGAATATAAAAATTAATAGCATTTTGCTTAGCAAATTAAATTTTAAATAAAATTGTACTCTTGATTTTTTCCGTATCTCTAACGGTAAGCTCACAAAATGGCCTTAAACTTCGAATTTGTTAAAAATCGTCCAAGTTTTTGTATTTCAACCATGTTTTTATACGTTTATTCAAACCAATTCAAAAGTGTTCCGTAGCTTTTTTGTATATAAAGGTTCAAAGAATTCATATATGCCAGTAAAAAAAAATTGTTGAAGTAAAATTAAGAAATTTATTATCTCAAGAAACAATCACGTTCAGTAACGAAAGGAAAATGTTTAACGTTAGGCCTACATAAAAAGTAGTAAAAATTATTGTAATTTTTTTCATAAATGTAAAAAAGTTTCTTAATTTAGTTCTAAATAGAATTGTATAAAAATATTTATCAATTTTGAAAATTCTTACTTTGAAAACACCAGTTTTTATGTTCCTACTACAAGACTGCTAACAAAACTAGTCCTGTTTTGAATAGTACTTTAGGAATATATCATTTGCCCAAAAATGACATATTATTGTAAGAAAGTGTAGAGGATAAATCAAAGAACTGTATACCTGTAAATTATCATTGTAAATTTCATAAAAGTATTTGACTTAGCTTTACTTGAATTACAAAATGAGATGAAACAAATGAAACCTCGCGGCGATAAAGGGCGTACAAAAAGTTACCGTAGGACACCGTGGGAAGTGTTGGTACATGGGTTGAGATCACTATCGCGAAGCTTTAACATCGTTTTTGTTCATTATTTCTAATATTGGAATATGATATGGAACTTAAGTTAACTTATGATACATTGTTAAGTTTGAGTTATTTAAGTATGTAAATATTGTATGTATAACGCGATATTTTTAGCTATCTTACGCATTATTAACCTAAATAAAACACGATGACTCTAAAAGAAAATCTTTAGCAGTTAAAGCTCAAGAAAAGAAATAAAAACGACAACTAGAAATCCCGGAATCGCGGGAATTGTAAATAATGTTTCACTGGCTAAACCTTGTGCTTACTTCCTTACTGGCACACTATTTATAACCTAAGCTCTAAACCACATTTGTTATTTCAACGAGCGAGGTCTACTGTTCACAGAACTACTAGTAGGCTATATAGGCTATACATATGTACTACGGGCTCCGCACTGCTTAATCGCTCGCCAAACCCGGCGACAACCCATGTCGAAGCATATGCAAACAGATTATTGTTTACTGAAGATTGATTAGGACTGAGGCACTTGGATTTAAGTTAGAAAGGTTGGGGTAGCGGTGAACCATGCATAATGTAAGACACAGATAGAAATTGGCACGACCATCTCCAACAATTCGAATTACGGCATGCGTTGTAGTGTCATCATTAGTATTTAAATACTCACTAATCAACATTTTAAACAAATTTTGACATTGCCAACTAAAGGTAACAATATAATACTTAACACCAGATGTTTCACTTATAATACAGTACAGTTTTGTTTGCTCTTACCTAATCTAAAAAAGCTGTTAGTTGTGAAGAATAATTACCTGATTACAAATTTGCTAAGTTGGTTGGTATGGTAATGAATGTAAACAAACATGTGTTGATAAGCTTTTGATCCAAATATAGGGCTGGGAGTGTACCAAATAATTTTCACTGTGCTTACGATTTACAATTAATTAAAACCTGAGCAAACCGAAGCAGTCCATCATCTGAGAGAGCGAAGCGAGTTTTTACACTGCGAGTGGGACGAAGAAGCGCTTGAGCCCGGGCTGGAGACTAAAGTGCAAACAAACTATACTAATATATTTCATACAGAGGCAGTTATTCAGCGCCTTCGAGACTATACTACTTTCCCCGAAATTCGCTTGAAACTCACATAAAGTTACGTATAAACTTAATTTTATAAATTCACTCAACTCACGCCAGCGGTTCATCTACGTGATTGAATTATTTACTAATGGCTTAGTTTGTTACATAAACACAGTAAAAATTTCCATCAAAGTGTAATGCTTCAAAGCAATCAACACAAAAATGTAATTACGTGCTTAAGACCACACAAGAGAAGTGTAAACTTTTTAATTAACACAACTTACGAAATGAGGAAGCATAGTGTTCATTTTTTACACGGCTTACGAAATGAGGAAGCACAATGTCCATTTCAGATGTATTGCTAACTAGCTGGCCCGACCCGGCTTTGCACGGATAGACAAATCAAAGTTAAACGTATATTAACAAAAAACTAGGGGAGACCCCTGCGTGCTCCGCACGCCAACCCCCGGTGAGACCTTCTAAAAACATATGTTATGTTTTATTTATAATAAAAGTGTAGGATTAATAATAACCTCAAAACTAAGATGGTAAATAATGTTAAATGTTCAAATCAAATTATTTCTTATATTTTATAACAGCAATAATAAAAAAGGTTAAAAGAACCAGTAAGGCTCAGTTCTACACTTAATCAATAACCTAACAAAAATGTTATAAATAATAACCTCAAAACTAAGATGTTAAATAATGTTAAATGTTCAAAACAAATTAGTTCGTAAATTTTATAATTTGAATAAATAATTCATTTCCTC
>JAGFPH010004402.1:1046-22212 GCA_018207615.1 Philaenus spumarius | reverse complement strand
TCTCTCTCCCACACATGCTCGCTTTTCTCTATCTCTTTCTCTTCCTTGCCCCCTCCCTCTCTCTCTCTCTCTCTCTCTCCCACACATGCTCGCTTTTCTCTATCTCTTTCTCTTCCTTGCCCCCTCCCCCTCTCTCTCTCCCTCTCTCCCCTCTCTCTCTCTCTCTCTCTCTCTTTCTCTCTCTTCCCCCCACCGTCTATCCACTTCACTCACTCTCTTACTCTTTATCTTTGGTTTGAAACGCGATGTCCACATTACTATAAAACTCTTAATATTTTAAAACTCAATGATTTACTTTCTTGCCATATTTTAATTATGCTACATTCTGTCCTACAAACCGGAGTGCCGGCTACCTGGCAAAAGGTTTTGTATATTCATCCGATATAAGTGCAAAGAGCAGAAGAAGAGAATCTGCTGTGCTCACTATACCACTACACTGAACCGTAATGTTTCAAATACGGTACTGTGTCCGCTTGCCGCTTATGGAATTCACTCACGGAAGTAATAAAGTTGGTCGAACCCAGTTTATGAAAATCCTAAAATCTCACTTTATGAATAAAATCGAAGAAGTTAGTGTCCTTGTCTTGAGGTGAACAGATTACAATCGGGTTTGTACGAAAGGGTGTTTGAATGTTTGGAAGAAAGCTTAAATCAGTGGCGTCATTTCACCAAAACGTAGGGGGGGGCGACGCCCCCCCCTCGACCCCGGTACGGGGGAGGGTCCGTTGGGTCCCCCCAAAAAATAAAAATGTTCACAATATAAAACATGTCATTTTAAGCTATTTCACGCTATATTGAGAAATCCTTTAGTGGCAAACTTTATCTTGAAATGATTGCAGTTAAATAACAACACAGTCACCTTTCATTGAACTGAATCATACAGTCTTAATATTAAAGCTGTATAGATACTTATAGTTGAACCCCTTATTGTTCAAAATAATTTAAATTAATGATATGTTCGAAAATATTGCAACTCTAAAGGTTGGTCTTTTCTGTTGTTGGGCATCATCATTACACGCCTATTATTTTAAACTTTCAAATTGTAATTTTAATACTTTTCAAATCTTGGGAGGCGCCGGCTCCCCTGCCTTCCCCCCCCCCAAATGACGCCCCTGGCTTAAATGTGTTATTTTTTTAAGGAATTTTAATTGAGATATTTGTAAACAAAAATGTTTAATTAGTTACTACTATATTTTGTATTTCGGTTTGTGTTTTACTAAAGTGTAATATTATAAATTTGTGTAATAGTTTATAAATTAATGTAATCCAGACTAATATTATAAAGAGGTAACATTTGTTTGTATGTAGAAATCTCTGGAACTACTGAACCGATTGAAAAAATAGTTTTACTAATAAAAAGCTACACTACCCCTGAGTAACATAAGCTATAATTCATGTTGATAAAATCGTCTTTTATTTCAATATTTTTAAATTTGATCGGGAAAATTCTTAGGTTAGGCCTAGACTGATGAACCAACATATTTCTGGAATGATTTACATTCATTACAATAGCAACCAGTTGAGTAAAAAAAATAACAGATAAAACAGCTGTTTGCTCCAATATTTTCATTAACAGGTGATTTCAAACTAAAGCAATTATTTGTATTTCTAACTTTTAGGTTAGGTTTTTATTAAAGTGTAGACTTGAGACTTACTGGTTCTTTTAACCTTCATTATAACTGCTGCTATAAAATATTCGAAATAATTAGATTTGAACATTTAACATTATTTACCATCTTAGCTTTGGGATTATTATTAATCCAACACCTTTATTATAAAGAAACCAACATGATTATGTGTATAGAAGGTTCCGACGGGGTTGGCATGCGGAGCACGCAGGGGTTTCCCTTAGTGATAGATATTTATGTAATGGTTTACATGGAAGTGAGGACTCTAAAGTCATAATATCGGCCTAAATAAAGACAATTCAAATATCTCATTAAATGCGAAGTCATACAACCAGTGAACTTTCGAACACACTCCTCATTTCCGAACCATCCTGCTCCATTTTTACTGTCGTCACGTCATGTTGAAGCACGCAGGTCAATGCTCAAACAGTAAATTGAAACGAGTATCCCCTGCAAACATTTTTGACCTATTACAGTTCGACAGCAATCCAGTATTCTAATAACACGATTACCTGGGATTATAACACGCGTAAAGACTGACTTGATTGACTGCGTAATCAGGCCCTTTCACTTCTGGACAGGCATCATGATTCTTGCGTAATCATGACGCACTCACGCACAATACCGCCACGTCATCATTTCAAGGTCAACACTGTCAAATTATAGTTCAGCTGATCGTTGGGCTCAGCCGAGGTATTTTTAGACTCAAGGTATGTTTCCTTAGAGTTTTTGACGTTAATTTGAAGGTAATTATTGTTTGTATTGCATGTGAATAGAATCTAGAGGTTATATAGCGGTTGAATACTGACAAGAGTTGAGTGCAACAACCTAAATATTGAATTTATTTCAACATTACGGAAAATTACTTATATTTTCTGTTTTGATTTAGGTGTGAAGATGGCCGAACTTCTATTTCAAAACTAGTACGTAGTAACAACTACCTACACAATAGTGGTGTGCGATTCAAGAAAGATGAATTTGAACGAATCAGCAGAAGAATCGATTGACTCGTTTCGAAAATGAATCGATTCATTTGGTGTACGAAAAAATTCAACCACCCAACTGAATGAAATTAATGAATAACTGATTCAATTTGATTCAAATGACGAATTCTATGATTCAACCCCTATCCTATTAAAATACAACTGGTTAAATTTTAGAGTTTTGTGTCTCTAAAGTAAAAACACCTTTCTCATTAAATACAATTTTACTTTACTAAGTTCAGTGGCGGATTTACATACTTGGGGCCCCACACTCTTGTCTGCCATTAAATTTTAACCTTTTACTTTCTCACTATATACTATAGTATAGAGAAAGTATAGTTATCGCAAAAAAAATCGATGTTGAGATTTTTGTGGAAATATCCATTTTGGGACCCCCTGAGTCCAAAAAAGTGGTTTTTACAAAATGTCTGTCTGTATTTATGTCTGTCTGTCTGTATGTCTGTATGTATACAAAGCTAGAGAGAAAACTATTAGATCGATTTCAAACAAATTTGCACCAGTCGTGTCAAAGGCCTGAAATGCACGAAAAACGGTTTTGAAAAATTTTGAAAAACAATCACCTTTTTGGCAAAAAAAATAAAAAAATCTGTTATATTTTTTTTATAAAAAACGGCTCTAACGATTTTGATAAAGTTTTGCTTATTTGTAGCATTTAATGTACCCTACCATATGCAAAAAAACCGCATCTTTCTAAAAATTCTCGTTTAGCTAATAATTATAATAATAACAGATTTTTTGGGGTTTTTGGCCATAAAGGGGGTTGTTTTTCAAAACCTTTTTTCGTGCATCAGGCCTAATTTACATGATTAGTGCAAATTTGTTCGAAATCTATTGAATTAGTTTTCTCTCTTATTATTATTACAAAAAAAGGGAAAATGTATTTCTTGGTAGTTGTCAACAATACCCAGAATTACTCTAGAAACAAAATATTTTAACGTTATTATGAGCTAAAATAATAAGTTATTTGCATAATTTTTCGAGAATAACTTATTAGTTTAGCTCATAATAACTTTAAAATATTTTGTTTCTAGAGTAATTCTAGGTATGTTGACAACTACCAAGAAATACATTTTCCTTTTTTTGTCAATATCTCTGTTATCCTTTGAGCTGCAGACAAAATAAAAAAAACCATTGTATTTGCCATTAAAAAAGTGAACTTTTTTGTCTCATGTAACGTTTTTGTAAAGTTAGCGGTTTTTGAGATATTTGATATTAAAAATTATAAACAGCCGCCATTTTGAAAATATTTTAAATAATGTTCTTATTTTTCGTACAATGATAAAAGGTTAAGGCAACAAATAGGTATAGAAAGTTTGAGCTCAATATCTTTTCTACTTCCAAAAATTTTTAGTATTTTGTAAATATCACATACAGACTGACAGACAGCAAACGAATAGAGATAGGACACATGTTGTGTTGCATTATTTGCTTGTTTTTAGCAGACAAATACGCCCGTGAAGTTTCGGACAGTCGAAGCTGGACACCCTGTATATAGGAATTATTACCTATTGTAAATCAGTGCAACTTAACTGTTTTGAATAAAAGTAAGTATTAAGTGAATGAAAACCAATATTTATTTATTCATTCCATAAATAAAATTTTACAAAAAAATACAAATTATCGTCTATGGATTAGTGCCCACATAAATACGAGGCCTGTACGTGCGCACGAGTCGTGCACAACTTAACTTTACAATCCTATTACTTTAAATGACCAATTCTTGTATCTATCCTTGAATCTGTCGCTGATCTTTGATAAAAATTTGCATACAGGGCTTATTTGACGTCAGGAATTGAATCCGCTAGGTTTTGTGTCTTCTAAAACTCGCATAAAGTCTGAAAAATGCGCATAAAATTTAAATCCGAACTTCTTTTTATACCACCATTCCAGTCGCTTAGAAGGCGAATAGATACAGCTTCTTTTTAAACCTCCTTCAAAGTCACTAAATATTCGAATAGATACATTATAGATACAATCCAGATGTTAAAAACACTGAACGATGCTCGTTCACCCGGGTACAAACGAGCTAAAGATTAGCGAGAGCCTTTAAAGAGTTGTCCAACTGCGAGCGAAGCGAAGCAGCCATCTGAGGCCGTAGGCCAAGGCGGGTTGGGACGCGAAGCGTACAGGGGCAGAGCCCCTAGTAATAATTATGGGAAAGGAAGAGAGAAAAAAAACACAATTTTAAAATGTACAAGAAATTATAAATAGGTCATCACCAGAACAACAACGTCACTCCTGTGCCCACAACAAAAATGCCCTTACAAACAATCAGAAGTAGAACTCGGGATAAAAAAAATTAAAGATAAAAAGAGCGACATATAGACTAAACATAACTTTATACATACTCCGAAAAAATGACGGACTCACAACAACCCCTCCCTACCTCCCCCAACCGTAAAGAAACTTGCGAAAAAGTCTCAGGTTTTTAGGAATATTGCGAAAAATCATCTGTGAAAAGTAATATGAGTTAGTCGTGGATACAGATCTATAAAGCCTATCAATCTGTTCTTATACTCACTGCTTGAGAATGACTCGAAATAGAAAAAAATAAATTGGAATTTTTATAATTAATAGGATTAGTCAAGGAAATCAAAATACGACAAATTATTCACCTTAAATATTTATATGAGAAGTAAAAATCTAGAAAATAAAAATGGTTTAATAAATATGTCGATAGAGGCACAGGTTGTGTTACTAATGACTAAAGAGTTTATTTATTTAATCCATCACTAAAAAATACACAATTACAAATTAAACAGTTTAAAAAGATATCTATAATTTAGTACAAACTATAAAAATAAATAACTAATTAATTAGTTACGACAGTAAAGAACTTGACAGGAGTATTATAAATAGAGCAATAGATAAAAACCAACCAGATGAAAGAGACGAACGAGTGACGTGTGGGAGTGGTGACGTCATGAATCAAATGAACTAAATGAATCGATTCTTTTGAGTTAGTTGATACAGATGATTCAAATCAATGACAAAAATGGTTTGCCCATCACTACTACA
The DNA here is from genome assembly GCA_018207615.1 of Philaenus spumarius. Classification (NCBI taxonomy): domain Eukaryota; kingdom Metazoa; phylum Arthropoda; class Insecta; order Hemiptera; family Aphrophoridae; genus Philaenus; species Philaenus spumarius. The sequence goes on along the minus strand of JAGFPH010004402.1, from coordinate 16,562 downwards.
CAAATATAAAAAGGCAAAAATTTCAAAATGCGTTGTTCTACTTATTTCTTCAGGTGTGTAGTGTGAGAAAGTATCTATACTAATATTATAAATTAGTAAAGTTTGTTTTTTGTTTCTTTGTATGTATGTAGGGGGTAATCTCTGGCACTACTGAACCGATTGAAAAAAATAGTTTTACTAATAAAAAGCTACACTATCCCTTAGTAACATAGGCTATAATTCATTTCGATAGAAACCTTTTTTATTTCAATATTTATTAATTTAGTCGGAAAAATTGTTAGGTTAGGCCTAGAATGATAAACCAACACATGTATTTACATTTATTACCTGTCATGATAAAACTCGATATAATTTAAATGGATTGTTATATCAACCACTGCCATAATTACTATAACACCTTTCATGGTGTTTAAGGATGTTAAAAATGTTGTCCTTTTTTTAAATCTATATATATACTAGCTGACACGTACGGCGTTGCCCGTGGTGGTTAGTATTTTTAGTCTTTTTAACGTAATTGTAATCTTTTGAAGTGTTCAGTTAGTGAGTGGTATTTGGCTTTTATATATATAGATCTTAAATAATAAAAGCACTATTGTCATAATAATAATAGATATGAAATTATGATTTTAGTAACTTTGATCCCCCCAAACCCCTCCTAAAATTTCGAAATTTTGCATACCCTTTCTTAGAGAGCGCCTAAGGCCCTAGAGGAAGCTACATACCAAATTTCATTCCAATCCGATCGGGCGTAATTTGAGGATGATCAAAAACGCATTGAAAACGCAAGGAAAAATGCAAAAACGCCTATTTCTGGCGAAATTTTGGGAGAATCTCAAACATTTTCTAACAGACTACTTTTAGGCCTTAAACGAACGTAAGTACCAAATTTCAACATTTTCTGCCAATTAGTTCTCGAAAAAGCTGAGAAAACGCAAAAAATCGCTAGAAAAACGCGAATATTGGGCATATCTTTGGGATGTTTTCAAAATCCGTTCTTAGTGCGCGTCTAAAGGTCCAACTGAACATGCATGCCAAATTTGAACTCATTTGGTTCAGAAGATTTTTAGTTCTGCTGATGAATGAATCAGTGCCATTTCGCTTTTATATAGATAGATAAGCCAAATACCACTCAATGACTCATCATGATTTCTCAAAAACTACTCAACGGATTGGAATGAAATTTGGTATGTAGCTTCCTCTAGAGACCTAAGTGCTCGTTAAGAAAGGTATTCAAAGAAGTCGAAATTTTAGGGGGGTTAGGGGGGTCAAAGTTACTAAAACTTCGACCAAACGGATTGGAATGATATTTGGTATGTAGTTTCCTCTAGGGCCCTAGGTACTCGCTAAGAAAGGTTTTCAAAAAAATTAAATTTTAGGGGGGCCTTGGAGGGATCAAAATTACAAAAAAAGCAAAGAATGGATTGGAATGAAATTTGGTATATAGCTTTCTCTAGGGCCTAGGGCCCTAGGTACTCGCTAAGAACTCTTTAAAAAAAAATTAATTTTAGGGGGGTTTGGGTGGTCAAAGTTACTAAAAAACCCCATAAGAAATACATAGTGTAATATATTTATTGTTTTTTTTTTTTTTCATTAATTTCTTTGGTAAGAAAATAAAAATCGCCTAACGTATTCGTTCGCTACGCTCAATTATGTTATTTAGTAAGTTATTTTGATAACTTTATACCATTTAAAAGACGCAAAGAGATATGCAAAATCTAATCTAGGTACAGGCATTCACCTTCAGGGCGACGTTAGAAAAAATATTCATAAAACCTCAAAATCCCGTCCTCTCCTACCTCCCCATCTCAAAAATTTGTAACCGACACATATGGCTTGTGATACATAAAATTGAAGCCATTTTAAAACCACGAATTTCTGCGGTAAGAATATAAAATTCAGGTAACGCATTCTTTCGCTACGCTCAGGCCAAAATTAAAGAAATTAAAGTGAAAGTGCAGTATGCAATCGAAGGCATAAATTATAATTTTTCTTTCTCACTATGCTATAGTATAGAGAAAGTATAGTGATCGCAAAAAAAATCGATGTTGAGATTTTGTGGAAATATCCGTTTTGGGACCTCCTGAGTCCAAAAAAGTGTTTTTTTACAAAATGTCTATCTGTATGTATACAAAGCTAAAGAGAAAACTATTAGATCGATTTCAAACAAATTTGTATATTCATAAAATCATTAGGCCTCAAATGATTCATGTCAATTAGGCCTGTATAGATGCACCAAAAACGGTTTTGAAATTTTTTGAAAAACAACCTCCAAAAACTGTTTTCGTTCATCTATACAGGCCTAATTGACGTATTTGGTGCAAAAATTTGTTCGAAATCGATCGAATAGTTTTCTCTCTAGATAATAATAATAATATTTATTAGTTAACCTCCTACTTTAATAAATGACCTCTCCTACCCCACCTGCAATTATGAAGTGACAGTGAATCTATTTGATAATTTAAATGCGTTTGTGAGAAAGTACGTGCCGGTTCCTGGTGCCGTTTATTTTTCTTATCTGGTGGTTCCTGGTTATCGTTCTCTGATCAGGTTAACTTGCGTTTATTTCGTGCTGTTCACTTTGCAAAATTTTAAATGTTTACCTTCGTAATAAATCAATATTTTTTTTCATAACGCTATACCTATCTTTATTAAATTCTTGAAAATGATTTTTTTTTTACAAATTTGTCACTGTATTGTAGATTTTTTACGTTAGTATGGCAATCCATCCTATTACTTTAAATGAGAAATTCTTGTATCTATCTTTGTATCTTTGTATCTGTCGTGGATCTCGAAAACGGCTCTAATGAATTCAAAGAAATTGTGTAGGCGTAGTTTGATTTTTAAGTACACCCATATAGTTGTATTTCGTGTAAAAACGCAATTTTTTTAGAAAATCTAATTTAAAAGTTTAAAAAATTTAACATAGAGTCTTATGGGTAAACTTGGCAAAAATTGATAAATTCTAATAGTCAATTTTGTAATATAGGCCTGGCTCATTTCAGAAACATAGTATTGAAACATAGTTAGTACTGTATATTTAGGCCTGGTTTCAAAACTTTAGTTGACAGAAGATAGTAGAACTAGGACTAAAATCGTAATGAAAGCCTCTCACGTTTCTAAAGCATGTATTTGAGTTACAATTAATCTTGTAATTACTGTTAATATATTTAAGCCTGGTTTCATAATTTTACAAACCAATGTACAAACGAGCCAAAGATTAACGAGATTCTTTAGCGAATTTTCCAACTGCGAGCGAAGCGAAGCAGCCATCTGAGGCCGAAGGCCGAGGCGGGGTTGGGACGCGAGGCGTCCAGGGGCAGAGCCCCTAGTTTAAATTTAATCGAGCAGTATCACGACTTACTTTACACCCTGTATAATGTATACATGTGTTCGCGTTCTAACAGCCGCAGTTTAGTTCGATTTAGTCCAAATTTGGCACACGCGTTGGTTCTCTTAGTCGTTTGGACGAATTCGTTACCCAAAACGATCCAACAACCGGAAGCACGTTTTTTGAGAAAAAGTAACGATTTTTTGATATTTTTCGCATAAAAATGAAATTATTTTGGTTTTATCTACAACAATAAAATATAGGATATTATTCCGCACATTTTGTTTTTTTACACAACCTCACAGCCCCGTCTGGTTCCCCCAAAATCGATAAAAACGTAGAATACCGTAAAAGTACTCGGTTCTAATGCCCGCTAGGATTTTACCGCGTGAAGCTTCTGTTTAGAGGCCGATGGCCGGGATGCAACTCGAGAAGCTAGTTTGTCCTTTACGAGCGAAGCGAAGCAGTCCACGTTCCTATAGTCTGATTTAAATTAGAACAGTCCTAGGTGGCGAGCGTTGGACAGAGTGGAGGGGCCGCGCTGTTGCCAAATCTACGCATCGCTGTACTGCCAAAGAACGGACTTCTCATAAATCTAAACGCTGCTTTACAACGTTGCATATGGTTACTATTACAACGGCTGGGAAGTTAATAGCATAGATCATGAATAATAAATAGATCTTGCATCCATTCGGCAGCAGTGTGGCGAAAATTAGGTTGTCGGGAAAATAGTGCATGATCGCGCCGCAAGGTAGCGCTAAGGAGAAATCATTGGCAGAATTGGTGTTTCACACAGCTTCCGTCGTTTCCCCAATAGATAGCGCCGCTATCGTCGAACTTCCAGTGGAACGAAATATTGCATTGGATCGGAGTTCTATTAGGTTATCCAAATACAATGATAATAGCTGGTTTGATCTTGGAGTAGGAGGCCTCTATCGCTCACCCTCCCCGCCCGTGTCAGCCAAAACTGTTCTACCTTAAATCAAACTATAGACAGCATGGTCGAGGTTGAAAATCGTGAGCCCGGGACTGGATCGTGGGTGCAAACAAATTCTACCAATATATTTCGTATACGTAGGCAGCTGTTCGACGCCTTCGTGAGTAGAACATTGTTTCCCAAATAGTTTTTTGACTCCCTAAAATATATAAACTTAGTTTTGGAACTCATGTCAGCGGTGCAGCTGGGCGGTCGAATTATTTCAAATTAAAACAGATTACATGCAGTTAGGAATATCAGGATAACGGATTTGTACGAACAGTAATTTTTTTCGAAATCCTCGAATATAACACTATGCTTTTAAGCTTAATAGAATATTTTGTATTAAATAAATACATTGTTTTTTAACAAATGATGTTTTAAAAATCCGATTGGAAGCACGCTCTACGTTGTGATATAAATGGACGAGAAATAGTAATCTCTTTCTAAAGTAAAACAAACATAGTTCTAGCACGTTTGAACCACTAACCCCAGCACGTGTCGTGATTGCATTTCAAATTGATTAACGTAACCTAGTTCAAAATTAGAATAAACTCGGAAAACTTAACCTCATTTTCCGGATTCTACGTTAAAACTAGGTACAGTATGTTTAAAAAGTGTTTTTTTAACTTCCCGCTACCAATAAAGGGAAGTTATTGATTTCGGTCCGATTTTCGAAAGTCGAGTTTTCATTAAATCTCCACGTTTTGAGGTCCCAGGAAGCCATTCTGACTATTCTCGCCGAGATGTCCGACCGTGTGTGTGTTTGGATGTATGTGTGTAAATAAATTTTTGTCGTACAGTTTCTCAAAAACGAATCAACCGATTGAATTCTACGACATGTCATTCGAAAGGGTGTATCAAAACTTAGATCTGATTAGATTTGAGAGTTAATCAATAGAGCCAATCCAAAGAAATTTTAAAAAATAACCTAAATTATTTTTGGAATTTTTATGTTTTTTAAAAATAACTTTAAAGCGTGCGAAAAAATCATAATAAATCCATGTATACATTTTTTGTGCTTAAAAAACTGCGTCGACTGCTTTTTTGAAAATGAAAATCGGACGACGCATTCAAAAGTTATCGTTGTTTAAAAATTCACAAATTTTCGTTTTTTGGTATTTTTTGGTATTTTTTTACATATCTTCCAGATTTCTCAACCAATCAATATAAACCTGTATATTTTCTTTTTGTGCTTTAAAAACTGCGTAGAATGTTTTTTAAAAAATGAAAATCGAATGACGCATTCAAAAGTTATCGTTGTTTAAAAATGCACAAATTTTTGTTTTTTGGTATTTTAACAAATAAACTAATTTTTAAGCGTTTAAAATTCAAACTAAGTGGGAAGTTCTAGGGTTGGCCTGCACGGTCAACCAATTTCCAGATTTTTTTTAACATCGTTTCAGAATTCAGAAAGGAGGAAATATTTAGACACAACCAAACTTTGTAAGCTAAATTCTAAAAGCTAAGAAGTGAACCTGTTTCAATAACTTGAAATAATGATGGGCATTGTATTGGATTCTTCTTCAGTTGGTTTAATGGTCGTCGTTTTTTGTTTGTAAATGAGAGCTTCAATCCCTATAGAAGCTAAATTATTCCCAGATGATTGTGACCGTTAATAAATTTTTACTTAAAAGAAAAAAACAAAAATACAAGAAGTAGTGTGTTATTTAAGGGATTATCATTGCATCCATGCAACCATTTAACCATGGATTTCTAACCATATTTTCATACCGTTTACCGCTAATCATTGGAAAATTTGACGACTATCTGTTATTGCCATTTTGTTCACACAAAAATAATATAACAGTGCAATGCCTATATAATTTATTTACTGTCTACTAATTTTTTTGTGTCATGGAAATAGTATTTACATCTTCCACATATTTTTTTATATTAAATTGTAGAAAAATAATGGCAACAGGTCATTGTAAAAACCATAATAAGCACTATATAAAAGTCTTTAAAATTAACATTTTATAATGTTTTAAAATAATATCACACATTATGTTCTTTTTTAAGCATGGCGAGATCCTCTAAGGGTAACAGAAACTCTGTCGCTAACCATTCGTCACCACGACGAAGATTTGTTCATTAAGGGTCTGCTGTAATGGCGGCCATCTTGGATTTTTATCCCATAAGAGCAATATTAAATTTCAAACCATTTATTTCGTTTACTTTTTATCATAAAATTGTTTGCAAGGTCTCATTTTAAGCACAGTCATAATACGCATCCGTCTTGCAATTTACATTTTTTTTAATGCTTTTAATTTGTTATGTAATTGACATTTTGTGTAAGTACAAAGTTTTATTTTTTTCCTAACACAATACAAAATTAATAATGAAAAATAATTTGCAAGCTGGATCCGAGATTTTATAAAGAATATTCAGTTTTTTTTTTCATCACTCAATTACAAAAGATAGACTTATAAAATGGAATGGTTTGAAATGAGGCAATGTCAAAGCGTTCAGCTGCAAGAAATTGCACTGTTTAGATAGGGATACAGTGAGAAGCGGTAGCGTTTCCGGTTGCTTTCTCGTTTACTGTAGCAGACCCATAACTCACAATAAGGAAAGGGCAGCACAAAAACAACACTACACTTTCACGGTCAAGGCCAAACTGAAGCTAGAGGAAAGAGTGGGTCTTTAGTTTTCTCATAGACAAATATATTTTAATTTTTGCAACATCGTAAAATTTACGAATAGTTAGTGATCTAGGGTTTTGAATGAAACTTTAATTTTTTGTTACAGATAAAATAACGGTTCAGTACAGGCCTTAAATAAAAATAATGATCAAATTTTTGGTTAAATCAATACAACAACGATTTATATTCTTGGCAACTTTCACTTCTGTTGGCAGTATCACGACTGTTTTCTTTTGCTTTTTACTTTCTCACTATACTATAGTATAGAGAAAGTATAGTGATCGCAAAAAAAATCGATGTTGAGATTTGTGTGGAAATATCCGTTTTGGTACCCCCTGAGTCCAAAAAAGTGGTTTTTACAAAATGTCTGTCTGTATGTATACAAAGCTAGAGCGAAAACTATTCTATCGATTTCGAACAAATTTGCACCAAACATGTCAGTTAGGCCTATATAGATGCACGATAATGGGTTTTGAAAATTTTTGAAAAACAATCCCCTTTTTGGCCAAAAAACACCCAAAAAATCAGTTATTATTTTTTTATAAAAAAAACGGCTTTGATCAAATTTGGCTTATTTTTTGCAGAAACCCGTATATTTCTAAAAATTCTCGTTTAGCTAATAATAAAAATAAGAACAGATTTTTGGGGTTTTTTGGCCAAAAAGGGGGTTCTTTTTCAAAAAATGTCTACACCTTTTTTCGTGCATCTATACAGGCCTAATTGACGTGTTTGGTGCAAATTTGTTCGAAATCGATCGAATAGTTTTCTCTCTAGATAATAATAATAATATTTATTAGTCAATCTCCCACTTTAATAAATCACCTCTCCTACCCCTCCTACAATTATGAAGTCACTGTGAATCTGTTTAGAAATTTAAATATGTTTGTGAGAAAGTATGTGCCAGTTCCTGGTACCGCTTATTTATTTTAATGATTTACTTACAATTCCTAAACCAGTTAATTTATTTTTAAAAAGCATGCAAGAAAAGATATTCTTAAAATTATATTTATAAATTATCCAAAACCTTATTTTATTTTTTAGAAATATTTGAAATTTTCAAGTTATTTACGCAATTAATGTTCCTGCTATTGTAAAATTCTAGCGAAATAACTTTTAAGTTATATTTAATTTTATAACGTGTGCCAGTGAATTTATAATTTTATACACCCTTCCCCTAAATAAACACCCATAACTCTACAATCTTACTGTCATTTTATCGTTCCATATTGTATCTATATATGTTATTTCTAAAGCATCAAATTAATCAAACTGTTAGCTTAACCTCCAGTTTAATCACCTCAATCTAACCAGCATTGGTGCAACGACAATCGGACATTGATTTAATCACGTTAACTATACAATAGCTATAGCAACAGACGGATCTGTCAATACGTCGCACTAACCATTGTTAGTCTAATCGGTTTGACCTTACAAAAGTCAAATTTGAAACATAACACTTTGAAGAGTAGTCGCGCATGCGCGGGAGAAAGTACGGTTGAGCAACGTTTGGCAGGCAACTGCTTCGATGACCCCGATTAAAACATGATTAATTGTTTCATAATCGTCCCTTCGGTTTAGCTGTGATTGCATGTGGATTATATGTTATTATGCAGATTGTTTGGAATGGGAACGGAAAACGATAGTGTGTTTAGGTGAGATGGTAATGGATTGTGATTAGATAGAGGTCAGATGGGAGGTTTTATGTTAGGGTACTTTCTGGCACTGAGGATCTAATGTAACACGCTTCGCCCTTGTTTTTATCTCCTCTGCACAGATATTATTCACTCTTTAACTTCCAGTTATACTTCATAGATATAACTTATATTTTCAAAGCAGCTTTTACAATTGTTTGTCAAACCTCATTTTCAATGTACCTATTTGTTTTTCTTTCTCACTATACGTAAAATAGAAAAATAGAAAAAGTATAGTGATCGCTAAAAAAATCGATGTTGAGTTTTTTGTAGAAATATCTGTTTTGGGGGAACCCCTTGAGGCCAAAAAAGTGTTTTTTTACAAAATGTCTGCCTGTATGTGTGTATGTATACAAAGCTAGAGAGAAAACTATTCGATCGATTTCGAACAAATTTGCACCGACCATGTCAATTAGACCTGTATAGATGCACGAAAAATTTTTTTGAAAAACAACTCCCTTTTTTACCAAAACAATCAGTTATTATTTTTTTATAAAAATAACGGCTTTAACTATTTTGATAAAATTGGGCTTGTTTGTAGCCTTTAATGTACCATAAGCAAAAAATCCGCATCTTCCTAAAATTTCTCGTTTAGTTAATAATAATAATAATAACCGAAGAGGGGTTTGTTTTTCAAACTCCTTTTTCGTGCATCTATACAGGCCTAATTGACGTGTTTGGTGCAAATTTGTTCGAAATCGATCGACTAGTTTTCTTTCTTAGATAATAATAATAATATTTATTAGTTAATCTCCTACTTTAATATTACCTCTCCTACCAACCCCCCCTCCCCCCCTACAATTATGAAGTCACAGTGAATCTGTTTAATAATTTAAATATGTTTGTGAGAAGGTATGTGCCAGTTTCTGGTACCGTTTATTCCTATTAGTTTTTAGTAAGGTATTGTTAGCGTTATGCTAAACTATTTAGCACGTAAATACAGCTAGAGATGTTACAGAAAGATCTATAGTCTACCGACCGCGTATAGTCTTAATATTTGTGTTCCCTATGTAACTTACAGGAGAATGAATCGCTGTTTCATTTCGCTGCCGAGTGTGCGGCACGATCTCATATCCGTAGTAAGGTTTTCTAACAAGCTTCTTTGTCCATTTCTAAATTAGAAAGATATTTAAACGGAAGGGATTGGCGATTACCAGATTCATGAGAGAAGTGGCTTTTATAGATGGTCCTTGGTGTCTGATATTAATTTTTAAACGGAGGTTCAATTTTTAAAAGGGGATCTTCTGGCAGTAGTTATTATATAATAATGGGTAAAAAATGATTTCTGTGACAAACTTGCACTTATGTAGCTGTATTTTAAGTTGTTCTGTAGTTTATAAGGGTCACTTCAATAGCTTATCTTTCCTATGGGAATTCGCTAATAATATGCTGTTTCTCAAACGTAATAATTATTGTTGCTGTCAATTCATAATTTAAAGATTTTTACCCCAATAATTGATAACATTTATAGCTAGCTACATTGTTTATCAGAGAATATAGGTTAATGCATCATTACAATAAACTAAAAATAGTAAATTAAACATCAAAAATTCACTAAAAATTTGTTGTTGAAAGAAATTTTTAAACCACATTACCACTCATTTTTTTTTAAATTTTATGTTCCTTCATTTTTTTATTTAAAAAAATACAACAGTATTTTTTAACTAAGTCACTCTGTTCCTTTTCACTCGATCGACATGACTTAAAATGGCAAACTGTGTTATTGGCTGCGCTAAAATTAGGTTGTGATTAATCTAGTATCAAGTCCACCAAATAAAGCAGTAATTGGAAGCAATTAAAATTCAGCAAAAGGAGGAGTTATTTATTTGGTTTATTTTAATTACAAAACAGGTTTTGCTTAACCGCGTACGGTGAAAGTAACTCTTTCTTATCTCCTGTTTTTAGCAACTTAGATTGCTCCAAATTGACGCATTATTTATATAGCCTAATAAAACATTTCAAGAACGGTTGTAAATTTGGTCTGCTTCATTTAAATTCTAGCTACAGAGAATATATTTAGATATTTTCCTAATAACTCAAGAAGTATTTTAGCTTTACTTTTAAACTCTTCCTCTTAATTTTACCTTACATGTCCGTAAGTGTTCAAATATTACAGACCGTACCATCGTTAACGTTTCTAGGACTCATCCTTGACAGCAAACTGCCTTGGGTGGAGCACATTAACACGTTCACTGCTACGCAAATTTCGTATTTCCTATGCTGGGAGCTGACCTTTTATTTTTTTATATTTATAGTCTAAATGAGTAGGAATTACTTTATTTTTTATTTTTGAACCTTTCTGCGTAATAATCACTAATATTTTAAAGCGGTCCATAGCACATAGGCCTAAAATTACCGTACGAAGCACGCAATGCCCTGTGTATTGAAAATACTCCCAACACGGGGGTTGGCTTCCGAAGCACACAATGTAATGAAAATACTGCTAATACGGGGGTTGGCGTGCGAAGCACGCAATTCACTGTACATTGAACATTCTCCCAATATGGGGATTGGCGTGCGAAGCACGCAATGCACAATGTATTGGAAACATTTCTAATACGGGGGTTGGCTTCCGAAGCAGATAATGTATTGCAAATACTTCTAATACGGGGGTTGGCGTGCGAAGCACGCAATGCCCTGTGTATTGAAAATACCCCCAATACGGTGGTTGGCGTGCGAAGCACGCAATGTACTGTGCATTGAACATTCTCCCAACATGGGGATTGGCTTGCGAAGCACGCAATGCATTGTCTATTGAAAATACTCCCAACATTTGGGTTGGCGTGAGAAGCACGCAATGTACTGTATATTGAAAATACTCCCAAGACGGGGGTTGGCTTCCGAAGTACGCAATGCACAATCTATTGAAAATACTGGAAATACGGGGATTGGCGTGCGAAGCACGCAATGCACAATTAATTGAAAATACTCCCAATATGGGGGTTGGCTTCCGAAGTAAACAATGCACTTTGCATTGAAAATTCTCCCAATATAGGGATTGGCGTGCGACACACGCAATGCACTGTGCATTGAACATTCTCCCAATATGGGGATTGGCGTGAGAAGCACGCAATGCACAATTTATTGAAAATAATCCCAATATGGGGGTTGGCGTTTGAAGCACGCAATGCACTGTGTATTGAAAATACTCTCAATACGGGCGTTGGCGAGCAATTCACTGTGCGTCCTATAGTGTTCAGTGTCAAGCTCACATGTGCGTCCTTAGCAGTGAACGTGTTAATGAACTGTGCTAAACTCTGAGTTCAGAGGTTTTCCTACTCAGGAAACTGACAAAGTTCTGTTCAGAATACATTAAAAATTTTCATACTTTGGTCTATCCTCTTCTCACCTAAATTAATTATGGAATTGCTCTGTGGGATAATTCATCAATGCAAATGACTCAAAGTGCGTTTAGTTTACAAAAGCAAGCGGTAAGAATAATTATGCCTCGTTTGGGCCTCAATGATTCTTGTAGAGATGAATTTAAAAAGCTATGTTTTTTTTACCTTTTCCTGTATGTATAATTTTAAAGTGATTTTACATTACAAGAATAACAGTTCGAAACATTGACGTGCGTACATAAAATACGCGTCGTAAAAATAACTACCGTGGCAAACAGCAAAGGCTAAAAGCTTCGACAAGCTACCGTCTGAGACTGGAGTCCGTATCAGAAACAAACTACCAAAAATGTTTAAAGAAACAATGGAAGTCAATGTTTGTTATACTAAGGGGGAGTTTCTGATTCCACATTATAGCATATTATTATTTAAATGAGTACACGACATATTTAAATTAATTGTGCTGGCTAAGGTAGTATCAATGGATGGAAACATGACGTTTGTAGATATTAAACTGTACGTTTCTGTACTTTTTGTTGTCATCATTTTATGGATATAATAGTAAACCCCCGTGAAAAATCACAGGCGGATTAATTAGATCACATCTGAAAAACATCATTCAACAAAATACTATTTAAAAACAACACACTTTATCTAGGCCTACCTAACTATGCTGACGGGGATTTTGATCTCGGTAAATGTGTACAGTTATAAGGATAAGGAATATTTGTTAAAATTGTGTATTTATGTATGTTATAATATATTTAAAAAAAGATAAAGATATTATCTTTTAATTGCTTTTGATTTCATATTGGTAAATCAAATGATTTAGAAGTTATCGATGTTATAGTGAAGACATTAATAATCTAATGTTTATACGAAGATATATGAATGTTTCCGAAGTTAAACCAATAGATATTTCTTCTTTAAATGTGTACAAACGAATATTTTGATGATACGAAGGATGTATTTATATAAAGTTTACTAGCTGACCCGTACGGCGTTGCCCGTGGTGGTGGTAATTTTGATCCCCCCAAACCCCTCCTAAAATTTTGAAATTTTTCATACCCTTTCTTAGTGAGCACCTATGGCCCTAGAGGAAGATACATACCAAATTTCATTCCAATCCGTTCGGTAGTTTTGAAGAAATCGTGATTTAATAACTTTGATCCCCCCAAACCCCCTAAAATTTCGAATTTTTTTAAACCCTTTCTTAGCGAGCGCCTATGGCCCTAGAGGAAGCTACATACCAAATTTCATTCCAATCCGTTCTGTAGTTTTGAAGAAATCGTGATTTAATAACTTTGATCCCCCCCAAACCCCCTTAAAATTTCCAATTTTTAAAACCCTTTTTTGGTGAACACTTATGGCCCTAGACGAAGCTACATACCAAATTTCATTCCAATCCGTTCGGTAGTTTTGAAGAAATCGTGATTTAATAATTTTGATCCCCCCAAACCCTCCCTAAAATTTCGAATTTTTTCAAACCCTTTCTTAATAAGCATCTATGGCCCTAGAGAAAGCTCCATACCAAATTTCATTTCAATCCGTTCGGTAGTTTTTGAGAAATCGTGATGAGTGAGTCAGTGAATGAGTGAGTGAGTGAGTGGTATTTCGCTTTTATATATATAGATAACATCAAAGCGAATATTATAACTTATTATATTCATGATAAGTTTTGAAAATAACATACCACCTACTTATTCTTAATATCAACAAATTAATAACTAGCTTTGATGTTATGATAACAATATCATTTTCCAGAATTTGTATCGTCTATTACTTTGAAACGACGCAATATATTAAGCTCTAGTTTGCGCTATTCTATTTCTCTTTTAATAAGCTTTTCAATAATGTATTACATAACCTACCTTTATATTTGAAATTGTTTACACCCTAACCCCCTCAAGCCCTCCAAAATCATATATGTCGTAAGGTTCAGATATGTAAAAAAAATCCTGTTATGCAATACAAGATATATACAAATTTTGATTAACTTATTTTCAACAACAAAAATAACAAAGGGGGTTAAATGTTACTTTATGAACACTCTGTGTAGATTAATAATTATAAATTAAACGATAAGCTTATTTAAATACTCTATTTATACCTATTTAGCTTCTGATTCTTGTAATGGCATCCCTGAAGGACTCATAAACAATTAAATTATACAATCACTACGGAAAAAAGTAGGCCGAGGTAGGCTGATTCAGATTGATTAGTAAAAATGTCCTAAGGCAAAATGAATCTCCAGAAATAGGTAATCTCTAGGAAATTGCTGTAACCTAAAACTAAAAAAACCCCAAAAAGTGTCCTCGTAAACAAAACGATGAAATAAAAAAATCCTACATTTTTTCATTATTTCTTAATAACTTTTTGTTTCATTTAAAACAAAACGAAAATCGGCCGTGAACTCCAGAAAATGGTATCAACAGAGTTGTAACCTAAATCAAAACAAAAAACCACAAAAAGTACACTTGTAAATAAAATTATGAAATTTTATAAATTTGTAATAAAATTTAATTTTCTTTCATTTACAACAAACCGCATAACAATCGGCCAGATAGATCTCCAGAAATACGAATGAATATGGTTGTAACGTAAAACCAAAACACCCCAAAAAGCACCCTTATAATTATAACAATGAAATAAAAATTACATTTAATTTTTTTTAAATAATAATGACAACACTTTTTTCGAAAATTTTCCCTGCACATATCCAGAAATATCAATAGGATCAACAAACGTGCTAAGGACATGCTTAAAATTATTATATAAGTAAGATATTCCAAATACAACATAAATAAATATAACATACTATTCCCCGAATAAAGTAGGCCTAGTGTTTCAAATAGTGTTGTGTGAATAAAAAGTTATAATTATTGCAACCTTATATCTTTTTACCATAGAATCTTTTGAGCTTGTAACTTTGTTACTTATTATAATTATGTATCAACTCCTTTAAAAACGAATGTACGTCCGCACGTACATACGTACGTGCGTGAGTAAGATATAATATAACAGCTGATTTCACCCATCATCTGTAATACTTAAACAAACCCATGATAGATTATACTTTGATGTTATGTTTACAACTTCAATCATTATCTTTTCTTCTGAAATAGATTTTTTTTTAAATGAGTTATAGAACTAAATTATCCTATAATTCGTTATAAGATTTGCTTTAAGGTCATAAATTGTATATAAATACAACCTTTTTTCATCAATGTATTCGTTTATACAAATTTAAAGAAGATATACATTTTCATTTAACTTCGGAAACATTCGTACATCTTCGTATAACATATAAACATATTCGATTAATAATTTCTTTACTATAATATTAATAACTTCTAAATCATTTGATCTATCAATATGAAATAAAAAGCAATTAAAAGATTATATGTTTATCTTTCTTTAAATATATAATAACGTACATAGATACAACATTTTTTTAAATAGACCTACAGTTTTATAATACTTATAATTGTACACATTTACCGAGTTATAAATCTCCGTTAGCATAGTTAGGTAGTCT
>JAGFPH010004401.1:98305-110814 GCA_018207615.1 Philaenus spumarius | reverse complement strand
ATGAGGAAATCGACGAAGTCAGTGCTCTATAAAGAGCTCAATCAAAGATGTACGAGTGACAGACTTTGACATTGTTATGTCAGCGAAACAACATTCTCTGAGGACATATCACCAAGTCCAGATGTGGTTGGGACATGAGCTGCTTCCTCAGATGTGTGAATGGGAGCTAAACGTTAACGAATTTTTAACCACGGTGCACAGTGAGTAGAAGGCCGCACCAGATAAAATATTTAAAATTATTTTTCATCAGTGAACAAAGATTGTGCCACCAATAATTGCGAAAACAGAAAGGGAACTGCAAAACTGCCAGGGGAACTGTCTTAAATATCAGTTCTTGGACAATGAGGATGAAGTACTCAACATCGATCCTCTATCAGTCATCCTCGAAGATTTGTCTACTTTCTCAACTGATGAAGAAGAAAACAAACCAGAACCTACCCCAAGACCAAGGTCCCATGATGAGCCGAACCCTCTCGAGCCAGGAATTGATATAACAATAAGAACAATTAACAAATGATATATCAATTAATAACAATTATTACTGTATAATATTGATTAATCTTATCTTACTATTAAACTAGCAATGCTTGTATATTTGTTTATAAAATCTCGCTAACGGCTCTAACGATGTTGATGAAAATTTGCGTAAAGGGGTTTTTTGACGTCAGGAATCGAATGCGCTATGTCTTATGTCTGCAAAAATGCGCATTAACTTGGAAAAATGTTCATGAAAAAGGTGATCCAGGAAGTGCTGCCCTCCTGGATTTGTCATTTATTACTTTAAATTATTTTATTAAGAGTTGGCGTAGTAGGTTGACCGTTTGCGTTTGGAAGTCTTATTCTTCTTCAGCAACCCTGATGATATCAATCTGAGTAAATTTCTTTGAAATTCATTGAAGTATTTAGAATTTGCTTAAACAATTGTTTTCTATTGTTTAAAAAATTGCCTCACAAATTTATGTAATGTTTATAACATTTTTTTGTACGCAATTCCTGAACGATAGTATCAAAAGGTTTTAGAAAAATTCACACGATTCCGAAATAATACTAAATTTTAATCTATTTTTACTACACTAATTATTAGGCTAATAACAATATTTCTAGCAGAAATGTTGGCAACTAACGATTTACAAAAAAGTCCATGGCAATAACAGCATGTACGTGTACTACTACTGTATTATGTATGTGCATTGTGTGAAGGTACCACTTTTAGACTTAGTATTTAGAAGTTGAGTTTATTTTTTAAAAAATTTTTCATATTGCTCCATTGTGCAGGTAGTTTTATTATAGATAATTATATTTATCTATAATTAATATTTGTTAATTTTGTAATATTTTAATAATAATTAAATTGTTACCGGTATTTGTTTATAAATCAATTCAAGTACAGAACTACTTATTTGATTCAGATGAAACTTTTAATCATATATCACTCATTGATCTTTATATTGCCTTAATTTTTGCATCTCATCTTGGATTGAAAAATAATTAGGTGTACAGGTTGGTTACAGTATGCAAAATAGGCATTTAACTTAAAACATAATTTTAACTTTTCAATGACTACAAAATACAATATTAACAATGTAATGTTTAGTTGTGCAAATTTTATCAATAGGTTTTAAGGTTAAGTTGGGTTGTTCAGACGTTCAGTACTTCTACAACATTTTTTTAAATCCGGTAACTGGCCCAGTTACAGACTCAGTTAGACATTAGTTTAATATTTGTTGCTATATTAATTTTGTGGGTTATACAAATTGCTAATCTTACCCAATACATCCAAGAATAACAGAAATATAAGCAATTAGCAAGGTCATAAAAAAAGAAGCAGTTCCTATAACACTGATTTAGACAGGTAATCTGATGTGATGTAACATCAGTCAGAAGCTGCTGGTAGAGGCAAATCGCCATCTTATGTTTAAGCTTAATCACACCATGCTTATATTTTACTCCGCATAAATTCCTCCTCGAACTGTAGCATATGTTGCTCGGGCCTTGCGCCGGCCGTTGATAAACCTAGGGAAGAGCTAAGAGTTATTTTGATGTGGGAGAAAGCGAGTAGGCTTCAACAGCTAGTGCCAAAATAATTAGACTAAATTTCTTGGCAGGATTTTGGGTTTAATACTTGGTAGGGTCAATTTTGGCTTAGAAGTTCAGATTGAGGTTTAAGGTTGCCCCTAATATGAGGTAAGATCACTTCCTGTCGATCATGGGCATAGCCACGGTGGGGCAGGGTAGGGTGCTTGCTCCCCTGGCTCATTTAGCCAAACAAGAAATTTTAAAGCTCAATGTGAACAAGCGAGTAGAGGCGGTGTTTAGTGTGTTAAGTATAAGTAATGTTAAGCTATGTACCTGTAGAAAACTAGAATTCAAATAAAACTAGAATATTCCAGGTTGTGTTTTCAATTCGAAAGCATTTTCATTGTGCTAGTCACATACTGAACTTAGTCGTAAACGACTTAAACGAAATAGCTATGATACGGAATACGGTCTCCACAATAGACGAAATAATAAGATTCTTGCGAGAATCTTCCCTTCGTCGAAAACACGTACCGAATATACCAATGCTTTGTGAGACCCGCTGGTCTCAAAAATATAAAAGTATCTCAACATACAAGGAACATTATGAGCAAATCATTATGGAGCTTGAAAAACTGCCAACAGATGGTAATAGTACAACAAGAAAAGCTGCGTTTAACATGCATTGCGCTGCTACAAAATCTGAATTCACTGTCAGTGTTTGTCTCATATCAAAATATTCTGCTCTTCTGCAACTAGTAGTAAATGTTCTTCAGTCAAAAAGTGTGGACTTACTTCATTGTGCAAATCACATAAAAAATATCACAGATATAATGAGAAAACACGTGAAAATGCAGATATCGAAAGTCAAAGTAGCAGAGGCTGAAATAATCGTTGAGCTTCTCGGTATAGATTTCAATATGCCATCACGAACCACAAACAAACAGAAACATCGTGTGAATCCACCAGCACAGACACCTACCGAGTATTGTAGAAGATCATAATTATTCCGTACATTGATTATGTCTCTGAGTCAGCGTTTTCCTGAGGAGAATTTGCTCGCATTTGCATTGCTTACAATTTACCCATACATAATGCTAGCATTAAATTATGAGGAGTTTTAAAAAAAAGAAAAGCTTTTGTGATTTTTATAATTTGGAAAATTTTGTCGGTGAAGCTGAACTTTGGTGCAACCATTGGAAAGAAAAAAATATGACAAATGGCGAACTTAAGGAAATAGAACTAGCTGCACTAGTCGAAGAAACACAACTCTTCTATCCAAGTATTAAACGTGTGTTACTTATTTCACTAGCTCAGCCCTGCACAACTTGCACAATCGAAAGATCATTCAGTACTTTACGCAGGGTAAAGACGTGGTTCCGGTTAACAATGTTGGTCTTTGTATGCTGAGTGTTCATAAAAAAAGGGTTCTGGAAGCTAAAAAAAAAAATTCACTGGACATTTTGTTAAGATTAAGCCAGAATTCACGTAGATTAGTGCTGAAATAATAATAATAATTCAATGAATATAACCATTTTTTTAAATAAGAAACGTGATCTTATTTTTGCCCCCCTCTAGAGAAAATCCTAGCTACGCCCATACTGTCGATAAAAAGGACTACGATGTTCTTTAAATAAACGTTTTAATAAACAACTCAGTTTTAATTTTTATGTAAAGCAGGCATATTTTGCACAATTAAAATGGCAATTTATTTAAAAAAATTAGTTGATAAAAAAAATTGTTGGTTTTTAGAATAAAAAGTTAAGTGATGTTAAAATAAGAAAATAAATCTTGCATCAATAAATCAAAGACATTTTATGAAAATTATTATTTATTTACAAACTATTACAATGCTATGATTTACAAAATTGCTATCAAACTGATGCTAATCTACTATTGGATGTTGTATTTCTAAAAACACATTTTATTAAAAGAATTTACTAAAACTTTCAAATTGTATACTGTCACAATATAATAGGCCTATTGTTTACAAAATTGTCTCGTGTATATAAAAATAACGCACATGAATTCTGTATGGCACGAATTGAGAGAATATTATAAACATTTACATTTTAATAAGCCAATTTGTTATTGCTTTAGTATAATTGTATACAAAATAATCTGTAAACAATATGCATAACTCTTACATCTTAAAAAAAACTTTAAAATATAATATAATTATACATTTTTTCTTATTTCAGTTGAAAATGATATTACAAACAATTTTCTATTTTATATACAATTTATATTTTCCATTATATTTTATAAAAATCTAAATACAAAAATAATAAACATGTTCGGTGTATCAAACTCTGAATAAATCTATGTTAGTGCGAAATTAAAGATTTATTATGAGACAATAATAATTTATGTTGGACATGAGATATTGTGTTCAGAATCTGTTTGTAGTATTTTTTTTAAACCTATAGGTACATTGAGTGTAAATACATGGCAGTTTAAATACATATACACATACAATATTTACATTACTTATATCTTTGTGGCTATTCAGGTCGTTATTCTTATAGAATGGACTGTTTTAACACAGTAGTTATATTACTTTTTAAATATTAAAAAGCTCTCATTCAGTTTGACAGCAAGAATATGTATCCACAAGTAAATTCCGATGTGTACCATATTGTCACTTTGATGTGATCAAATGTGGTTATTCACAGTTAACTGAGGAAATTAGAAAAAGAAAAGAGGGTTTTGGGTTCCCAGCTGAGTGTATTGTGCAAAATATTGTCAGAGCTATGTTAGAGTGATGAGTTTGTACATTCACAATGACAAGGATGGTTAGAGGGCAGTGTAATGCTTCTGGCAGTGTAAAAAATGGCTAAGAAAACATGAAAGTACTTCTTGGGATCTGTCAAGCTATAGAATTCATTCGAGATTCAAATACGCTGCTCAGATACGGTGGTAGAGTTTCCAGACATAAGTGAGAAGTGTGAAAACTTGGCAGTTTAAATACTTCGATGTTACATTGGAGATCTAGTTTATTATGTTGTGATGTAAACGTTGCCAGTAACTAGACTTAAAAGGAGTTGAGTCAGGTTTGAAGAAAACAGAAAGACAAAAAAGATGGGTACAGTTCAAGAATAGAGGAAACACTTTCTAAAGCAATAACAAAACTGTTTATAATAACATGGTGTTTTAAACCGCATCAAGTTAGAGGAAACACTTACATTAGGTTACAGTAAGGCACAGATAGTACAGTTGATGACTGGTGAAGTTATGGAGCAAACTCCAAACTAAAATGTTTTGCTATCTTATATTTTTTTCTGAAACAACAGCATTTACTTATGATAAGAGATCACCCAAGAATTAAATGCTATAGGAAGAATTAAGTTTCAAGCCATTTATAAAGAATCATGATCAGTTCTAATGGGAGATTGTAGGAGCAAAAGTACAAACGATGCTCATTTGTTTTAAGAAGGTAACAAAGATTGGATACATTTCATGCAATTACCTCTTAAAGTTCATAGTTAACTATGAAATTAAACAATTATTCTGAAGACTTACAAAGTGAAGACATTTCAAATCTTTACTATAAAATACAGTTGTCTAGAAAATACTGTCCCAAATTTTTGTTTCTGTATTGTTAACTACCAAGAAATTATGTTTTTTGATGACTCGGTTACTCTTGAGTTATGTAGAAATAAAAAAAAAATTGTTTGTCCTTAAAAAATTACCTTTTTTTTTCTAAATTTTTTTGTAAAGATAGCGGTTTTAGAGATATGTGACATTTAAAATTTTAAATGGCTGTCATTTTTAAATACACAAAAGAATGTTCTGTTTTTTGTACAAAGGTAAAAGGTTACGTAACAAATTTGTAAACCAAATTTGAGGTCAATATCTTTTCTATTTAAAAAGATATTAGGTGTTTAGTAAAAAAAACGGGGAATATTCTTAAATAAGCATTTCCGAACTTATGTTTATTGAAACGTTCTTACTTATTTTCACATTTTCTAAATGGTTTCTTAACAGACATCATTGGCTGTGGTTCGGATTCCACGTAAAACTGTAGGTCCCGTCTTCATTAGCATATTTTCACCTATAGAATAGCCTGGGAAAATTTAGGACAGTATTATCTAGACACTGTATTTATATTACACTACTATCAAGTTTTTTCGTTAATGAGTTTTCTTAATACCTATGGAGGAGAAGCACTGTCTAGTCTCAGTTGTTTTGTTTGCATGTCATCATATGCAATAGTAAATACACTCTTCTTATCCATTAGGTTTTGATTTTTTCTCTTTAATTTCTGACTCCCTGGTATCATATGAGACATAGCTATTCCGGAATCCATATCATCTTCCAATCCTCTTGTATGACTTGTTTCTTCTCTTACCTCTTTTGAAGGACTTTTGCTTTTTTGTTCAGCAACTAACTTTTGTGATTGTCGTTGTAATGGACCATACTGAGCTTGTTCTTGCTTTGCATTGACCGTCCTAGAAATAGCACCCGTACTTTCACCTTGTCTGCTTTTTGACCTAAATTCAGAAGTTTTTCTTGTTAACTTTAGTTCTTCTTGTTGTTTTGGTATAGTATTTCTTTTTGGTTTTGTTGCTTTTATTCGTTCTTCCTCTCTTTCGATAGCTCTCTGTCGTTCTCTTTCTTCTCGTTTAGTTTTATACCATTCCATATATCTGGATTGGCCACTAGCTCTTTTATCATCAATTTCCTTTTTGATGTCCTTTTTAAGAGGTGCACTTTGAACAGTTTTAGGTTGAATTTGCGCACGTGCTCTCCCAGGTAGAGATCTTGATTTCTTCCTTTCTTCCATTCTATATCGAGCACTGACTGCATCACCTGATACAGTATTCCTTCTAGATCTTCTATTCGATTCTACTTCTGTTTGCTTTGAACTGGCTGCAGAAGTACTCAAACTTGATTTTGATCGCATTGAATCGTATATTTCTATTTCTGTAGGTGGTTCTTTTAATTTCACATATTTTCTTTTAGTTATTGGTGTTGGTTGTAACGACTTGAATGAACTATTAAAATCTTTCACTGCACCAACAGGAAACGAATCAAACGATAGATTTTGCTCACTATAACTTTTATGTTTTGAATCGACTAATCCATAATTAGAAACTTGAGTTTTCTTGATATTTGGGACAGTTTGTTCATCAGTTGAATTATCATCAAGATGAAGTTTTTTTCTAGTAGTTTGCAATCTTAGAAGACTAGATTTTGTTGCCCCAAACCCACTCTGAAGAAGACTGTCTCCACTGTACAGTACTTCACCTGCTGCTTCCATCGCACTTTCAGTTTCTTCCATTATTGGGGTCTTTATTTCACACCTACTTAACGATCTCGTTCTCTCTGCTGCTTCTAATTTGTCTTCTACTGTTTTTCTACTTTTTTTCAATTTATTAAGAATATTTTCTTGTTTTTCTTCAGTATCACTTTCACCACTGTCTTCTATATCACTTTTTACTTTTCTCCTCGGAGGTCTCATTGTATATAGGGTATCTGTTTGAGTGCCTCTATTTACATCAGTTTGTGTAGCCATTGATGAAGTCATTCCAGGTAGGCTTTGAGTGTCATCATGACCTGCCACATGTGCTAAAGATCTTCTCTGCTCTTCCACTAAAAACCTTGTCAGCAATAAATCTCTTTGTAGTGTTGTTAACCTGTTGACGTCACCTGTAGACAAGTTTCTTTCCGGAATATTCATAATTGTTTTCATTAAATCGCCACTTTGTTCTTTAGATTCAATTTGTTTCGATTCTTCAACATGTTCCATATTTTTTACTTTAATCTGTTCTTCTTCTTTTGTACTGCTTTGTTTATCAGAACTTACTCTTTGATCTTCCATAAATCTTTTCATTAGTATTTCTTTTCCATCATCTTCTTGTTTGTCGTTGTCTTTTTGTGATGTGTATGGACGGTCAGGTTGATTTAATTTTGGTCCTTCTTCTTCTACAGCCCTACCTCTAGTAATAAGACGTAGAATTTCAGCATTTCCTTCTCTAATAAACATTTGATCTCTTGGTGCATTTTCCAATCCTCGTGCCTCGTGATGAGTTCCGCCTACATCTGATCCTCTTTCGTACTCATGTCGCCTCATAGAATCTGTATCAGGGTCTTCTTCACGCCGAACTGTTCGAGAGAGCCTTGACGGGTCCAAAACCTAAACAATATTAACAACTACTTAAACAATGATATATTAAATTCTTTTTCATACAGAACAATGAAAGAAATATTTTATGAAAGGCGATAAATTTTTAAAAGGGAAATATGAATAAAATGTAAATAATAGATATTAAAAGAGATATCTTAAAATTAACTTTTTCTGTATTAATAGACAATCACATACTAATACATAACTGAAATCGGTATCACAAAATTATCTTCAATGCAAGAGACTAACAAGTTTCATAAATATAAAAATATTTGTTCCAATTTTAGTTTTAAATTTAAGATCTTGCACACAATAAGTATTACATTGCATGGAGAGAAAAGAATATTACAGGAATATGAATAAACTTTGGCCAAAATAATACAGTATGTATTTTACTAATCTAAAAAACTCAGTTACTCAAAAAATAAAAAGCTAATAATTAAGTTAAACTAGTTGCCAGGTCAGGTTTTATTACCTATATTAATGTTACAGTTTATAGATGATTTTCCTATGAACACACTACAAAAAACATCAAAACTTTCCAACTAGCACTTTTGTTAATTCAATTAGTAATCACAGAAGGGCACATTAATTTACTTAACATTGTTAATGCAACACAGTATTCTAAAAACCAGAAGAATCCAAAAAGCCTAATCTAGTATTTTTATTTGTCTTTATTTTAATGTTATTTCAATTATTCAACAATTAACTACAGCCTACATATAAGTAGCACAGCTAAGTGGAAGATAACCGCCTTGAATAAAAATTAAGAGCATGAAACACAAGGTAAATAGGCCAAGAGAGCCAACTCAATAATTGGCTTAAGAGTTGACTTGTGATCTAGTTATCTATATTATTGATAATACTAAATGATAAACAAATTGAATAAACAAATTCACAAGAAGAGAAAATGTGCATTAGATAGCGTAAAGTACGGTAATGAAAGTGATAAAGTTTTACAATGAGATTATAAAGTAATTCTGTTTAAGAGTCATTATTACTTGTGTCATAACATTATTTATTTATTGTTCAGAATTATTCAAACTTTTAATGTCTCATTTTAACTATGCAAACCATGAATAATTTTGATTTCATTACATTGTATGTTATGCATTCTCAGTAACGCCATGATCACTGAGGCTCCATTCTGATCACTGAGGTCCTTACCATCAATAACCAGACAAGCCGAATCTAAATACAGCTCTTGATATCAACTATTTCTTCTTCTTGTTCCTAAACTATAATCTTCTTATGATTGGGTGTAGTAACATGAGAAATCTTAAGCCGTTGAAGTTTAATTTTTATATTTTAGAGTTGAAATATTATTAGAGTATTTCTTGTTTGCAATTAATTAATACGTTTGTCTATAATATGTCCTTTTGTATAGCATTGGAGGAATCTAAGCGCAACAAGAAATTCAAATCCTTCGATTATTATAATAATTGTGAAACATTGTGGAAATCAGTTCATTTACGTCTAAAATCCATTTGAATGACAAAGTCATCTTTAGTGACATTTGAGCTAAAACTAAATTATAACTAGTTAAATTCAGTTCAGTTATAATTTAGTTGTAGCTCAAATGTCACTAAAGACGGCTTTGTCGTTGAAACTAGTTTGACAATTGAACGTATTTTTGTGAGAATTGTGTTCTGTGTTTTTATATTTGGAAATAATAAATATTTCTCATGAGTCAAGCTGATTATATTTAGTTCATATACTACCTTAGATTTTATTTTGATTTTAACTGTCCCTATTTTTATCGTAATTCCTGCCCAGTTTTTGTAACATTAAGAAAGAGTAAGATTTCTGCAATACCAACGTACAATGCCTTCTACAAATATTTTCCTCTTCTGTCTAAACTGAAAACAATTCACATTTTTTTATTGAAGTCGACTCAGTCAAACTGTAATTTATGAATACTGGCCTCAAGCTGTTTCTTATACCTAGGCTCCCCAACCTTGTACTTTTCTACGCTACCATTTTAGGCAGCCAACCTCCAGAATTCTGTTGAAACTTGAATCTGCTGGTTGTTTTTAATTGTCAATCAATGTAATGAATGGTCAAATTTTTGAGAAAGTAGAAAAAGTCAGTTCAAAATCTGCAATATTTATTTATGAACAGTACGTTGCACTACGTCAAAAAAAAAGAGATTTACTGTTGTACTGAGAAAGACATCAGAGCAAAATATGTTAGATAAAGCATTACAACTTATTGTTTTGATGAGAGATCAGTGTAATTTATAATTATACACCAGCTGGTGAATTTTGAGCTTTGAGGTTAAACCTACCAGGGAGTCCGGTAAAAATTTGTTTGATATCAAACGTGAAAATTGCCACTTTTAGGCTTTTTTTTGTAAGCAATTTGGCTGTTTTGAGTCATCACTGAAAAGCATATGCTGGGATAGAATCAGGTTATAGATTTGTCGTTAGCTTGGAGTATAGAAATTAATTATAAATAAAAAATTGAGAACAATGTTGTCTTACATGTATACATTATTTATTAGCAGATTTGACTTTTTAAAGTTCATGTTACTTCTTAAGTTAATTAATAATGAAGTATTTCAAATTCCTGTATAGTTTAAGCAAACATCTTATGTAGGCTTAATAACAACACGTAAGCAGTTCCTGCTGTGGTTGAGTGCTCAAACAAAAAGTCCATTCTTCGTTCCCTTTGGAAGGAAAATGGTCAATAACTTTCCCATTACATTAAGTGATTTCCCGAGTCATTTATTTTTCAATAGACATCATGACAAGTGCTGTGCAGTGATCTTTATCCATTGCGCTTCTTAGGAAGTTTTTAATTCTTTTGAGTTTGAGATACAACAGTTTGTGCTGTTGTCATTGGGATTAGTGCTTTTAGCATTTTTATTGTTTTACTAAAGCATTCTAATAAGTTGTTTTCAAGTAGAAAGGCAACAAATTAATGACTTTCTTAACATCTATGAAATCTTCTCTGTTGTAGATTAGCTGAAGCTCACTTCTAAGCTTATTTTTATCAAGAAAATCAAACAATTCCATGGTATTTCAAAATCTTCAGGATTTTTTCCAAACTAGACTTGTTGTCACTATTAAACAAGTTGGCTGCAATTAGGTGACAAAAGAATTCCATGTGCTACCACACCTGTGAACTTTAGGCTCGTACACTCGGGTACGTTCAACTATCTTCGGGTCAAGTTGGGAGTCGCTGCATCTAGACTGTAGTGGCTAGCAATGTTATACCGGCAATTCTCCCTCCACTCCCCTGTACCCCATGCCCAAGCCAGGAGGATCATTCTTTGAGTTGAACCGGCCGCTGTAAATGATGCTTCTAGAGCCGCGTGTTATAAATCTCTTTTCACTCTATACTATTGAATTTATTAAACTAAGTACTAAAATATTCAAATTCGTTAAAATATTATGCCATTACAGCAATTTGTTTGGGGATTCACTGAACATAAAGTACGAGCTGCCACTGCCAGCACCTTATGTGATTGTACCTGTGCAACAGTGTTGGAGGTTGAAACTTTAACAAGCATTAACGAATTTGGCATGCCACTCCTCATATATCGAAACAACAAATCACCAACTGCACTTGTGTTCTTGTCGGTTTATAAAAACGATCTTCAGAGACTATTTTCTTAGATAGTCAATAATACTATTTTCTTTCAAAAGAAAATTTGGGAATAGTTGATTTGAGACAAGTTTAATACGCACGACTTTATAAAAATATATATGTCCCTATACGGTATTCAAACAAAAACTAGAATGAAATATTAAAAGAACTTGAATTTTGTCAAGGTAGAAGTTGTTTACAGAGTAGAACAACAGTGCATGATAAACAATGTAATGTAATGAGATGTAATTAATCAATGAAAACAAAGATTCAGTAGTGACATGGATGAAAAAAGCATTAAGTGGTCTTTACACAAATAACACATTTTGTTCCAACACTCTGTGATTAAAACAAGGACAACACAAGTACTGCGTGCTTTAAAACAGAAAAATAATAAATATCCTGCCTGAACAAAGCAGTATCTGGAGTTCAAAATGTTTCTGCCTCCCACAACCTAAAACAATACAGTTGACAAAATAACACTGTACTCTAATTATGTGAATACATTTAACACCAATATGCTAACAACTTCAGTGGCTAATATATATTAAAATATTATGAAAGTTGTTTAAAGTATGACAATATTATCCCAAATAATAAAACTTGTCCAGTGTATTTGGGAATATGTCCACAGATTCAACTAATCTAACAGAAATACCCTGAAGGACATAAGCTATCACAATGATTGAATGAAACCCCGAACCACAAATGACATAAGCTATATATTTAACCTTGTGTTAAGAGAGTACTGAGCAACAAAGCTAATGAACAA
>JAGFPH010004401.1:76713-98205 GCA_018207615.1 Philaenus spumarius | reverse complement strand
CCCCCCTAAATTTTCGAATTTTTCAAAAACATTTTTCAATACCGTACTTTTTTACATACTGTAAAGTTTTAACACAATAGTACATACTCGATATTCTGTTCCGTCAAAGTCTTCCAGAATTATACGATCAGTAGATCGCTGTGCAATATCTCTTGTGTAAATTACATTAACACCAGGCTGTGTTTCTGGAGGACCTTGTTGACGAGCATCTCCGTTAATAATTGTGTTCCCAGACGGTGGAGCTGCAACTAACACTACCCTTCGTGGCTCAGGACGACGGACATTATTGCGTCGATTAAATTGCCAATTTCTTCGAGTGTAAGTATCAGCACTCCAAGCTTCTTTGCGATTTGAACCTGACCATTCAGCTGTAATAAGTTGGAAGAAGTGTTAGTAATAATTATAAAATACATTTTAATAATAATTGACCTTTCAATTTGTGGAAAAAGTGACTTTAAATGCGCGAACAAAAATTTAAATCGGGGTTAAATAATTAATTGTGTAGGAAGTTGTAAATGTATTGTGGTCAATAGTATAAAACATAATATTTTTCTTGGATATCTATAAAAAATAAGATTTGAAGAAAGGGAAAGTTTACCCAGTCTCATGCTGAATTAAATGTAATTTTTTTTATTAAAATTGTAACAAATAGTATCAAATATAGCCACCCACTTATTACTGTGGTCCTTTACATATTTTTATATTTCTTTAAAGGAAGTAAAAGTGCCATTTAACCGAATGTTAACTTTATCTCAGATATTTCATGAACCACTAAGTCTATCTTTGTATGCTTTTTATTTGAACAAGTGATCAGCTTGTTTATTACAAAGTTGTATACCGGTACCATTATACAAAATTAAGAATTTTACAAATTTGAAAAAAATTTTAAATTTATTGTATGTTATGTCCAAAAATATGTGTAATGAATTAAATAGGTGGTTCATGCAACTCTGTAAAAGTTTGGTTGGGATATGTTTGACGGTTTTTTTATAAAAGTGTGATAATTAATGTGAAACTTTTTCAAGAAATCGTGAACATCATAAATGGTACTATTTTTTAAACTCTGTCCAGCATGTCCTTCTGCATAGATTATTTACAAGTCAAAGGTTGGGTACGCAATATTACTGCATTATTTACCGCTATATAAAATAATAGGTACTGTAATAGCTATCAGGGCTGTTAAAATTTAAACAAACTGATTTTAATCAAGACAATAATTTTGAGGCGCTGCTGATGTACAGGTTTTCACTGGTGCACTACAAACAAAAGTAAAGAAACTAGACAGTTGTTATTTGTCATGATCCTCTGAAGCATGGCTTAGCCAAGTGATCTGAAGATCCCAGATTTGAATCTGTGTTAAATAATATCAGTAAATTTTCAATCAGATTTTGAATTCTGGTTTTTACAACTAAAATAAACTCAGAAGTGTGAGTAATCTTTTGCTGCTTAAAATTAATTTTGACCTGGGCACAATCTCCTCTATCTGTACATTTACCTATTTCATTTGATATTACAACAGGTATACTATCAATCAAGCTGTACATACCTTGTACTCCTTTAGACTCATGGCCTGGTTCTCCATTTTGTGTTCTATACTGTGTTGTTTCGGAAGATTGTATATGTCTCTTTCTCCTACAAATCATAATTTATTAATCTAAACTTAACTTATATATTTGTGTTATTTATTTATAGTATTTTTAATTACTAATAACAGTCCTAAATATATATAAATAATGATGTTAGACTATTATTGCTTAGATCATTCATATAAAAAGGTTTACCTGCCGATTGCATAAAGTGGGCAACACGCACATAGACAACAACAAAGTAGAGAGAGCAGAGCCAGAGCAATTAGTATCAACAGTATTACTAGAATCCAAAATAGGACTCTGTTCTCAGCCTGGAAGGAAAATCAGAGAAAGTCGTGTTAATAAAATAAATGTAGTTGAGTTGATCTTGTGTAAAAGTTGTTCTAAGATAACGTTTAAGCACTTACGGCTGCAATCCTTTCTGGCCCACTACTCGGCGTTGTTTCTACGATGTATTGAGTTGGCAGTACTGTAGCAATTACAACACTCCTATAAGTATGAAATAAATTGTATTGTATTTGGAGTAATAACACCACTATTGCTAGAAAGTAAAAATAAATTATCATTTTAATTGATCTATGTTGAAATATTAATAAGTGTACTGTAGTTGTTTCTCTTGAAAGAATAACTGAAATTGTCACTGTTAATTTATTAAGGTTTTCTGAGGTCTTGGTTATTTTTGTAAGTATCATTACAGAGTTGAAAATTAAAGGTAAATTACATGTACATGTCACATTGTATCATAAAATGAAAAAGCTTTAACTTCTTTTATCATTTAGGGGGTTTTGTAAAAGGTGAAATTATATTTCGTAACAATGTTAATGTCATTTTAAAACTATTAATTTTTGTTTTCTTAAAATCTTTATTCTTTGCAGAGAACTTTTAACATTAAACTATGTGGCATCCCTTGTATCACTGAATAAAGAAGCTACATAGTAATTTATTGGGATACTTACATTTTATTTTTTATTCAAACCATTTTTAATGTATTATAGCATTAAATTGTTTTTTGTTTCTTAAATTTTTTACTTAATAACAATTAATTATAATCCTGAAGAAGGGAGAGTAGTAAAGTGCATTTAAGTCGGACAGCAATAACTAGACTTGAACCTTGTCGGAACTGTGTTAGAGGTTTTAGAGTTTTATATATGTAATAAAACTAAGACCTTATTGAAATATTTTCCTACTTTCACTTTCAAAAGGTCATATATATTTTCATACCTATATTTTATTAAATTTTTTAGGGAAGGCATTTATCAATCAAAGAAATAAAATGTGCCTTTAGGTCCGTAAAAGAGGTGACTGACAACCTGTCATTTTAAGTAATCAGTAGAGTAGTTGCATGGTATTAAAATTGAATTATGAGAAAGGCCACATGGGCACAAATCCTGTGAATAGGAGAAAATCTGGCATCACCATAAATAAACAATGTAAGACCAGTGAGGAAGTAAAAGAAAACATACAAAGTAATTATAATGCAAATAAAAATAAAAACACATCAAAATACAAATTTTGTTTAAAAATTTTGTAACAATAAACCAAAGAAAAAAGTTTAAGTATTTAACCAAAACTATAAAATAATATATATATATCCCTGGAGATAGGGCCAAAATTATCTGATGACTATTTACACCGTACTAAATATAAAATATAGATTATCTTCATTGACATTAATTCTGACTAATATTGTTCTTACCTTTATGTCAGATATAACAGTCACTGTCTATGGTGTTACCTCCATCATGTCAGTTACAATAGTCACTATCCCTACTCACGCTGTGTCAGTTACAGTAGTTAATGTTCTCACAGCCCATTACAGTAGTCGCTGTCATTACCGGCATCGTGCGATTAAAATTGTCTCTCTCCCTACTGCCGTCGTGTCAATTACACTAGTCATTGTTCCTACTAACATCAAGCCTGTTACAGTAGTCACTGTTATTACCGGCATTGTGCAAGTACAATTTTATCTATCCCTATCCCTACTGCCGTCCTATCAGTTACACTAGTCACTGTCCCTATTGACGTCAAGCCTGTTACAGTAGTCACTGTCATTACTGGCATGTTTCAGTTACAGTAGGCACTGTCCCTACTAGCATCATGTCTGTTACAGTAGTCATTGTCTTTACTGGCATGTTCGAGTTACAATAGTCACTGTCCCTACTGGCATCATGTCTGTTATAGTAGACACTGTCTTTATTGGCATGTTCGGGTTACAATAGTCACTGTCCCTACTGGCATCATGTCTGTTATAGTAGACACTGTCTTTATTGGCATGTTCGAGTTACAATAGTCACTGTCCCTACTGTTGTTGTGTCAGTTATCAATATTAAAAAGTAAGCTTGCTGTAAGTTGCTATATGATTTATAAGCAAACATTATTATAAATACTTTTAATCGTATAACATAATCCGCTATTATGTTATGGTTAATAACACACATATCTTAAGAAGTAAAGTTGCACATACTTATTATTATCAGGATATCCTGCAGCCAAGTCTCGAGCAGGGCCTTGAAAACCATCTTTGTAAGGATACATTTGTTGCAAAGTAACTCTACTTCCCAACATTGCTGTCAACAGCTCTTCTACACTTCTTCTATCTGGTTTATCGCCTGGCACAATGAATGTTAGTATACTAACGCCAGATTCAAATGGGTAGATTCTAACTTGACCAGTTGACCAAAGAGTTGGAATACCTAGAATACCTCTGTTGAATTTTTATCTGGGATAGTACACAGACGATTTTGGTATTTATCTTACAAGACATATCTATTTTCAGTTCAATTAGCACATTCACATGTTACAAATAGATTGTTTTAATTTAAAATTATAAAATTAAATGTTCAAGTACCCCTGATTTAGATATACACTTGCATTTTCATGAAATAAGTAAGGAGTAATCAATTAAAAAATATTCTTCTCCATATTTTAAAATGTGCAGTTATTCAATAGCACAAGACATAAGTTATTGTCCTGTTGAAAGCAACAGAATTAAAAAAGTGTTGCATGGATAATTTTTATTTCTGAATACTATTTTGAAAAAAAAATTATTATTACTTTTACATATTTTTTAATTATTATTAATATGTTCCTAATACATGTAATATCTAAATAATTTCTTGTTTTTATTATTTATTACCTATCTATATGAATAAAAATGTAAATATTGTTTGTTCAAAATCTTAAATCTCTGAAAATTTTTCACCGGTTGCTTTGAAATGTTGACTCAAAGTTGCATTCAAATATACTATTGTTATATACTTTTTGAAAAACAGCGAAATCTGTTGTACATAAAAATAACACAAACTAAATATTTTACAGCAATCGGAGCTCCATACTAATAATAATTAAATATGTTTAGTGTTGGTACAATAGTCAGCTGTTTGCTCTATTTTTTTCATTAACAACTGATTTCAATATTTGAAACAATTATTTGTATTTCTAACGTTTAGATTAGGGTTTTGTAAACAACGCCATCTGTTGGACGTAAGAACAACACACTATACTAAATATTTTATGGCAATGGGAGGGCCGTAATTATTAAATATGTTGAGTGCAATTAACTGTTTGCTTTAATATCTCCATTAACAGCTGATTTCAAAATTTAAAAAATTATTTTGTATTTCTAACTTTTAGGTTAGGTTTTTGTTTATGTGTAGACCTGAGCCTTGCTGGGTCTTTTACACTTTATTATTACTCCTGTTTTAAAATATACGAAATATTTTGATTTGGATATTTAACATTATTTACCATCTTAAATGTGAGGTTATTTTTAAATATACATCTTTATTATAAAGAAAACATAACATATGTCTATAGAATCTTCTAATGGGGTTGGGGTGCGGAGCAGGCAGGGGTCTCCACTAGTTATAAACATAAATTAGAACAAATAAGTTTAAATTAATATATTATTTCAACAAGCAAGATATACTAAGCTGAAAAATGTTTTACTCTTAACTTCAATCACCACAAAAGATCAAAACAAACTTCCCAAATTGCTTTTGTTTTTATTCAACTTCAGAAAGATGGAAAAAGTAAATAGATACATAAAATAAAAAGATTAAACACTGCTGAAGTCTAAAACTGACCATGATACTGTAAGAAAATATCATACCCAAATCATAAGCTCGTACCATCAACTCTGTAGTTGAGTCCGAAGTTTGTCTCAAAACTCTTTGTCTGTCGACATTTCTCACAGTAAGTTCTCCTGAAAAACATTAATATTACAATAAAATAATTTGTTAAGCCACAATGTAACATATATGTTGTTCTGTTAATTAAATACTTGTTACTTCATGGGTTGCAGAGATTAATTAGGGAATGGAGGATCAAGATAGATCAAATTAGACCATGTGAATGGAATATGACTGGTTACATGAAAAACAAGCATCCTTCTCGAATGTTGTATTATGTGGTGTTTTGTGTGAAGACTTTTGAAACAACTTAAAACAATTATCGGACAGGTAGAAACCTTAAAAGAAATAGAGGGAAGAAATATTGTTGTAGATACAAAAGTAAACAAAAATGTAAAATTCAACTAATGGAGAAAAAATAATTTAAGCAGCAGAAAAGCATAGAGCTTCAACTACCAAAGGGAAATAACTGCAAGTAACAACAACAATTTAACAGAGAAAGAAAGGGCTAGGAAAATAGAAACCTCCTTCAGGCTCCGTCAGGAAACCTGGCAATAAAAACCAATAAATTTGAATTTAATCTTTTGACAAAACAAATCTTTAAAAAACTAAGATCGCCAAACAATGTTAAATGTGTTTAAAAATTTTAAATATATTTTTATAAATACTCAAAGAAGGATAAAACCTTATTTTGAATTATTTTACTTACAGCTTCAAAAGTTCACACGAGTTGTTTAAACTTGCTGGGAATACCATACTTGATAAAAATAAGTGATACATTATAATTTAATGTCATACCTGTTTCAGCATCAATAGCAAATTTATTGTTGTAATTTCCACTAACAATTTCATAGCGGACAACATTGTTTGGAGGCTCTGAATCTTTGTCTATGGCCTGTGAACAAACAACCGGCAATAAAACTAAGAATTCATTAAACTTAGAAGTAAGTCTACTAATTTAAATTTCATTAAATATGATATAATATTTTATTGTATTCCATATAATATGATTAAAATAAGAGGTAATGCTTTTTAATATTTGAAATTGCTTGACTCATTATTGTATATATACGTACTTTTTTAAATGAAGTTTTTCAATATGTTTCAAACAAAGATGTAAAAACATTACTATATATTGCAGGATATTTTACTCAACATAATAATATAAATTTAATCAGAAACAAACATTAAAATAATATTTAAAACAATATATCACCTTTATAAACATTTGCTCTGTAAAGTTTTTTTCTCCAGGAGCAAGAACAATATCCATAGGATTCCTTATAAATATTGGAGCTTGGTCATTCACATCTATTATTTGAAATATTAATGGAACAGTTCCTTTATTACCAACACCATCCATGTCTCTTGCTTCTACTTCAAAATGATATTCTGTAAATTAATGTAATAAGGTATAATTACAGAATATTTTTATATACAAGATCTGACTAAAATGTTCCAGGACTGATTATTATAAAATAATGTATTGAGAAGCATTACAATTTATTGAACCTTATCCCATTCTCAGTACTACTTGCTTGGTCATACATATCTCAAAACCATACTTCCATTACTGGAAACTGGAAGCATAAAATAAAGTGTTTCTTCTGTTTATTTTTTGGAATTCTGTTTAGTTTCTCCAGAATATATCGTTGTTTTTGTCCTTAAATGGGCAAAAAAATGTTACTTAAAATTTTTTGTAAAATTTATAGTTTTATAGATATTTAACATTGAAAATTTTCAACTGCCACCATTTTGAAACTATTGTTGCAGGAAAACCAATTTTTTAAGTAAAATGTACTCTACTTAGGTCAATACTTGTACCCAGTTTCTTGATTATATTTTAAACGGTTTCTGAGATATTAAGGTATTTGTAAAAATCACATACAGACGGACAGACAGAAAACAGATTGAAATAGGATACATGTTATATTGTATTATTTGCTTGGTTTTAGCTGACAAATAAACCCAGTTTCGCACCCAGAGAAACGTGCCCCTCCCCCATAGCCTACCTAGCATTTATATAATAAAAAAAGTAGCAGGCATACGAAAAATAGATAAAATAGCTAATTCAAATAATTAAAAAGTTATTAATTCGATTATACTAGTGTATAGACTGTAGGTCTACACCAATTAAAATTACAGTACCGTACTCTTTTGGGCAATCTACTTTCCGGCTGAACGAAGAGCGAAATTACTGTACTAAACACATATGCATAAAATCAGCACTCTGTATATTGACAATTATTGACTTTAAACGTTTCATCGTCTATGGTGTATACACCCTTGCAGGGTTGATTCTGTGTGAAGAAAGTTCATTTTAAGTGTACATAAACTACTTAAAGTGTTTGCTACTCTTCCCGTTTCAACCAGTTATGCTGAAAGATCATTTTCTACGTTGAAAAGCATAAAAACAAACTTAAGGAACACAATAAATGAAAACAGGCTTAATGGTGTAGCAGCATTGAACATACACCGAGAAATAGATGTTGACGTTGAGGCTGTTATAGACTTTCTAGCAAAATATAAGTACAGGCATCTTGATTTTGTTTTGTAAATAAGTCTGTAAAAATTATTTGTTTATTGCATTGTAATTGTATGAATAAACACAACTGTTATTTAAATCACAATCTTTTCTTTTACTTATTATTGCGTAACCAGGGAAGTGTATTCTTGTGGCTCGGCGACAGTATAAATGAGTTGTTTAGCTCTAATCTTATATTAAGATACATTATTCATAATCATAAAACAAACTCTAAAAATGCAATTTAAAGC
This sequence comes from Philaenus spumarius, assembly GCA_018207615.1. NCBI lineage: Eukaryota > Metazoa > Arthropoda > Insecta > Hemiptera > Aphrophoridae > Philaenus > Philaenus spumarius. The sequence continues at coordinate 89,711 of JAGFPH010004401.1, read as the reverse complement.
GTTTTTGGGGTGCACATTTTTTTTAAATTTTAAATATTCTATACCCCTCAGAATATTTGGTGGTTCTGGTCGGCCTTGATTAAATCGTGGGTGCAGCACTGAATAAACCCGTTAAGTTTTGGACAGTTGAGGCTGAACTCACTGCAGATGTGGTCTCATATGCTGCAAGAAGTCCCAATTTGGGTATTTTATTGGAAATAGAAAAAAAGATTCTATACATCATCTCCTGAATAAAAATTGTAATTGTATGACACACAAAGTTAATATGATGTGTTTAAAGAATGAAGTTCTGTAAATTTTGAGTAATACCTGCTTTTTCTTCTCTGTCAAAGCCGTGTTTATCAGTATTGACAATAATAACTCCAGTATGAGGATGTAAGCTAAGCGATGAGTTTAGATAACCTAAAACTGCAGTGTATCTTACAACACCTGCTTCTTTCGAATCTAAATCTGTTGCAGAAACTCGCATCACTTCTGTTCCCATTGTTACATTTTCTGACATTCTTGTTGTGTATTTCAAGTGTGAAAATACAGGAGCATTGTCGTTGACATCTGTTATATACACAGTCACATCTACTGTAGAAGATATACCTTGCAGTTTGTTGTCAGTATTTACTTCCTTTGCTGTTATCTGCAAAGACAGATTATTAATTTACAGGTAAGAAAAATGTACAACACCTGTTACGGAATGAATGCAAAATTATATTTAAAACAGTCAAGCTCAATGACAGTGAAAGGTATTGCTATAAAATGCCCAATCATATTAGGCATATGTAATCCGTATTATTAAACTTTAAAAAATTCTAGTTAGGAAAATATGTTTTAAACATCTATATCGTGCCGGCGCCGTTGTGATATATTCGAGGTCAAACACCATAAATAATTAGTCAAAATATTATTTTTGGGACATGTATATTTAAAAATGTATTTTAGCTCAAAGCTTTATAATATTGAGATGATAGGACAATATATGTTTAACATTATTGAGATGATAGCTATAGCTGTATAACATTAATTATATGATAGCACAATAGCTGTATAATATTACTAAGATGATAGCACAATAGCTGTGTAACATTATTGAAAAGATAGCACAATAGCTGTAATGAAATAACATTAGTGAGATCATAGCACAGTAGCTGTAAAACATTATTGAGATGATAGCACAATAGCTGTATAACATTATTGAGATGATAGCACAATAAATAGCTGTATAACATTATTGAAATGATAGCACAACAGCTGCACCGTTATAACATTACTGAGATGATGGCACAATAACTGTAATGGTATAACATTAGTGAGATGATAGCACAATAGCTGTATAATATTATTGAGATGATAGTACAATAGCTTTTTAACATTATTGAAGTGATAGCACATTAGCCTACATACCATTATAGTGATTTTTAGATTATATTCTTTTGGTTGATTATGCTTTGATGTTAATGTATTTATTTAAAACCATACACTATATTCTTAATTTTCCTTTCATTTATTTATATTTTAAACTTTATATTTTCTGTATAATTACATTCTACTTTCAATATTCTTACTCATCTATAAACCCTAGGTACTTACTCTGAATAAAAGATACTTGGTTACTTCATAATCCAGTAAATTATTATCTCTGACCATAATTTTAAAATTAACCAACTGGTTTCCAATGGATGGGGTTATTTCAAATGTACCATTGTTGTTTTCAAGCTCTAATGCAAACACACCATGTTTCCCCTACAACAGACATTTTGTAAACAATTGATGAACCTTTCACTAAAAACATTTATTTCATAAAACTAACTAACTATAGTCATTACATTAAACACATTTAATAATTTGACTCTGCTAATTAGTAATAACTGCATTTCTTTCGTTTATTTGATATGAGAACTTATACAAAGCCTAGAAAATAGCCTGCATAATTGTTAGTAAATTGTAAACTTAATCAATTTTGTAAATTTTAGTGGTTCAATCAATATATTCTTATTATTGAAAAGAATATTCTTATTATTCTTAAAAAAGGATATTTAATTCAGTATAAATAATTCTGAACTGCTGACGTAAGTTGAGCGAATTTCCAAAATTAAGTTTATATGTTTCATGGTTTCAACAAACTTTTTGGGAAATTGATCTACTCACGAAGGTGCTGAATAGCGCCTGTGTGTATGAAATATATTAGTATATTGTTTGCACCCAAGCCTCCAGCATCGACTCACATGCTCCTTCGCTCCACTCGCAATGGAAAAACTCGCCTTGCGGCCTCAGGTTTTGGACTGCTTTGCTCGCAGTGTACAAACTCGGCCATCGGTTTGGATCAGAAGATGCTATCGTGGTTTTGGGGGAACCAAGCGAGCTTTAAGGTTGTGTAAAAAAGCAAATAATATCTTACATTTATTTGTTTAGATAAACCACAAAAAAATGTATTCCAGAATGAAAAATCTCAAAAAAATATTTACTTCCAGTCAAAACACTTGCTTTCAGTTGTTGAATTTTTTTGGCTTACAAACTCGACCAAGCGAATTTGACAACCAATGTATGTACCAAATCGGAATGAGAATGCAGTTAGTAGAGTGTGAACACATACATACATAAAATTTGTAAAGACACCCCAAAACGTGTCCTGGGGACTATGATCGGTGATCATTGACTACTCCTGACCTTAGGTTTCACTATAAGGGTGTCCGCACTAGCTCATCTTTCCTATGGAAATTCGCTAAAAAGTAAACAACATAAAAATGTATGAGTTTAATAACAAAATGTTCACTTGCATATACCATTTAGATAGGTGTTAATTATTAATACCATTTGTTTTTTAAATCCTAGTCTGGAAAAATCTATCTAATATTTTAGGACGGTGAGGGCAGGTACATTGCTACTACAAATTATTGGGGAGGGGGGCAAAATCTGGGTTATGTTGTGTTTAGTAAATCCCAGTGGAGTGCCCTGGATGCTCACCCTTGAAATGTTTTTGAAAAATGGACTTCTTTAAATAAGGTTTTTAACACTGCATGTGCTATATTGAGTACTTTAAAAGTTTTTCATTTTTTACAAGAATTTCAACATTTTCATCACATTATTGAAAAAAAAAAACACCATACATTTACCTACAATTTTATTTTCCCCAATATTTCCCACAATATTAGAAATATCTCAATCAGGCAACAATGGTCTGGCAGCCTGGCACAGTGTTGCCACAATAACAAGGATTGGAACTAAATTTCCCAGAACATCATTTATAAGAAGAAAATGCATTTATTTGGTACAGAAATACAGAAATATTTAGATTTGTCCAACATTTTTGGATTGGAAATTAGAACTTGCTTGTTATTTGTGAATGTTGGTAATTAACAAGAAAAACTTTCAAAACCCGAACAAAAAGTTGGAGTTTTTGGTTTTTTTCCATGAAATTTAATCCCATGATCAAAATCCCAACTTTTTCACAAAATCTAAAATTTTTTAACTTTTTGGAATTTAAAATTATTGGGGGTGACGCCCCCTTGCCCCCCCCCATAGCGATGTCACTGGGGGTTGGGTGTGTTACACCAATGCATAATTAAATGGTGTCCACACCCATTGTTAGTGCAAATATACAGTTTTGTTCTTGAATGGTTTATGAAAGATAAAGCATCATTTAGGTTCAGGTTGTAACGAGAGGGGGTTGGTTGTTGGTAATTCCTCCTTGGCCTAGAATTTTCATAGTGGTCCGTATTTTTCTGACAACTTTAAGATATATTACCACATTTTTAACATAATAAGTAATGTCAACTTCTCCCGGTTTAAAATCATAAAATAAATTAATAACTTCCTGAAGAATTAGGTTTCATAGTTTTCAGAATATCCATTAATTTTCTAAGGCCTATCAATAAAAATTGATAAAATTAAAAACAAATCTTTTCTCCAAGTAACATACAACATTTCTAATACAATATGCACTGAAAGAAACAGTAATGAAACTGTAATAGTTTTAAATATTTTATTTTTAGACAAATTATAAAAGGAAGCTGAAAACTTTAGTTTTTAACACACACATGCTCTAAATGCTCTCTATTAAGTTTTAGGCAACTCTCGTAGCGTCGTTGAAGATCTTCGAAAATGACGGTAAAAACTAGGATGTTGCCTGCTTCTAATGTATCTATTTATTTCTTCATGATACTCCGCAATGGTAGTTAGTGGATTATTTTTAAAAATGATTTCTTTCATCATTACCCACACATAAGCATCAGGAGGTGGGAAAGGCATGGGGGTAAGATAGTTATGGAAAATTTGTTCTTCGGAAGTTTCTTTGAAGAAAAGCAATAATGGCTACAATGGTGTAACTGGTGGCACCATCTTGGTGTAACCACTGAGAACCAAAAGCCAGATTGCTAGCACAACAAAATCTCTCAGATCTCTTGCCAATGGTTGAAAGATGTTCTCTCTGTAAAGTACCTGGTTTAGAATAACAGCTCCAGTTATCATCTTAAACGAAATACGGTCCCAGTATGCCTCTCCCTGATACAGCGCACCATACAGTTATATGCTCAATATGTTGTGGCTCCTCTATGACATCCTGAGGACATTGAAATCCAAGAAAACATGTTGTTTACTTATTGCTAAAACCATTTAGTGTACATAACTTTCAACTGAAAACCCTACATTTTTAAGAACCAAGAGTTTTCATAGTTCATTGCTAACATTGAGGAGCAATAACTGCTGTCGTTTTTGTCCCTTACAATTAAAAGTTGATCAGTTTGTATTTTATATGGGAATCCACCAACGTTTTTTAAACATTCTTCTCAAACACATATTACTGATGTTCATTTTCAAAGATGTCTGGTAAAGGCTTCTTTTTGTAGGCTGAAGGACTTCCTGAAGAAGTCTACTGTGGTTTTCATTCGTAGTGACTATTTTTGGACGGCCTACACATTTTTTGTGCTGTGTCAAAACACTACTCGTACGGTGGAACTTGTCAACAACACTTATCACTTCACATTACTTGGCGGCTGTTTGTGAAATCGTTCTTGAAACTCTACAGCAGTTCACATCTAACTAGGCCACCAAAACAACCTGTTCCGAATAACTAAAATACTGCTCTACAATAAAAACTTTCTGTGGAGTGGTAAGATCAATTACAGCGTTAACTAATCTAAAACAAGAAAATAATAATAAGCAACTTGGCCTGGCAACAATCAACAATGTAATCAGCTGTTCTAAAAACTAACTACAGCTGCTGTAATGTCGGTACTTTTTATTTTGGCACGTACTGTACTATTCTTCCTAACAGAAGTTGCTTAACTGGACCCAGCAAGGCAACCAAGTAGGAAAACAGTTGGGTCCAGATGCAAACTGGCTGGGCTCTGACTTATCTTCCGGTTGTGCCCGTTTTACAAAAAAAAAAAAAAATGAACCACTCCATTTTTAATAACAACTGAATACTGTAATCGTAAGTTCAAAACATTTTTAAGTAACATTTACAGATTATTTTTATTCTTACATCAATATATATATACATATATATATTTAATATAGGTATCTGCTACCTTTGTTGTTTTTTCATATTCACATAGTGAAAATAAATCTATTCTTTTATTCAATAGGACAAATTCAATACTTAACAGGAAAAAGTATAATCAGGATTATAGAATTTGTAAATAATTAACACAGTTGTTTTTAATGTAACAAAGATTCTGTAAAATTAATCTAAACTTTTGCTAATCCTAAATGTCGAAAACATTTTTTTAAATTGATTTTTCTTTGTTGCTTAATAACTTTATGTTATGGCAGTTAGACTAATGAAGATGAAGAAAGCAATGTAAAGCGCAGGTAAATATATAGCCAGTAACTAGGTTTTATTCCTCGTAACCTGTACTGTACTGGAGGTTCAAAATGTGGCAGATTGGACTTAGTGCATTGGCAACCCTCTTGGCAACCCGGATTTCTCTATTTGTTGCTTGAATATCGACATAATTATTATTCATGAATTTAATAGATTTTGCATGAAAATTGAAATATAACATATACGAGCTCTTCACTGTTTAATTTCAAGTACAGAGAGAATGGTCATTATTTTATATAGGACTATCCAATAATCTGTGTATTTAATCTGTGAAATAAGAAAACAAAATGACATTCCATGGAGAAAGTAAAATTTCAATGGTGCAATCATATAATTAGTAATATAAAATAATGTTAAATTTTCTTAAATTTTAAATATCAAATGTGAATGTCAGAGACAAGCAAAAAAGAGGTAAAAAGAGGGGTTCATAGGCCACTCACTACCTCAGGCCCCAATATTCTCTCCACAGCCTGGTTTATGCAAATTATATGACCTGTGATGAGATATCTACTTACCAAATCTACTTGAGTTTTGTATTGATCTTCAAATTCTAAAACAGTCCCTTGAATGCTATTTTCTGCTATGTAAGCAATGTATCTGAAAATAGTATACATTTATAATAAGATATTAGTTATTAATGTTTATAATTAATTAAGTTATTGTTTGTATAAGATACATAGGTAAGTATGTATAATTAGTAGTATAAAGTAGTTCTATTTAGCACCAGTAATAATACTTTTAAGTTTTTCTAAATGGGTTTATAGCTTTGGGATTGTAAGCAAAAAAAAATGAGGTGTATATGAGTTCAGCCTAAAAGGGATTTGACACTGTTGTTGACTAATTTCTTACAAATTAATGATATCTAAATTATTTTGTTCATCCTTAAATTAAACTCTTTAGAGACTTAAGATTACTATCAAACTTACTTTGAGCTCAGAAATGAAGGAGCAGACGATTGTAATTGATCCAGTAAGAGAGCTACCGTAGCTGTGCTCGAAGTCATGTCAAGATTTTGCCTATCATTAACTATTTCCTCAGCGACTACAGTAAGAAGTATTGGCTGATTAGGTCTAGAGATAGATCTTAACTCTTTTAGTGGTCTGGCCAAATGAATTTCTCCTAACGAAACATTTGAATAAAAATTACAGGAAAACTTTTATGCAATCATTGGCAATAGTAAATATAGTTTCTACCTAGTAAAATTTCCTCCCATTCCAATCAATGTTGTGTTACAACAAAATAATCAAGTTAATAAAACCATGAGAGATAAAAGTGTAAATATTTATTTTAATTTAAAAATTTTAAAATGTAGCTAAAATAAATTGTTATCTAACTTCAGCATGATCATTGCTGGTGGGTATGTTTCAGATAAATTAAATTTTAAAAATGAAATACAACATACTTTTTTGTTTCTAAGTATGGTTTAGAAACACACTCCACCAGTGACCAGTGACTCTCACAGATGACCAGTTCTGTTTTTTCGTCATAAGTTTGATGGAGGGAGGGGAGCCTGGTCCCCCGCCCTAGTATTCCTCAAGCTCGTATAGCTCGACAGTTCAGTTGCCGGTGTGCGTGCGTCCAGTGCAGTTTGCGCGTGTTTTGGCCGAAAGGATCTCACAGATGACACGTGTGTAAAAATGTAAGTTTTTCATAATGCCCGATTTCGGATTTCTACCTTTCACATTTTTTGTTACAATTTTTTGATACCTTGTGATAACAATATTTTTTAGAAATGTGTATTTTCTAGCTGATAGGCGCATGGTCATCTCACAGATGACACGCGTGTATTCATGCTATTCACAATGAGAACATTTTTTTTCTTCAACCATTTTCGTTCAGATCAATGTTCTGGACTATTTTATTTTGTTTTTGGTATGTTTGTTGACTGAAACTGTATTTTCTTTTTCATAGATTCAATATGGCGACGAAAAAACTCTTTGATCTGAATAACCCTGATGACAACTTACAAATTCATCAACTTCTTCTTGATGGCTGCGACCTGAGTGATGATGAACACTTTCAAGAAGATGAACCTGGATCTCCAGCTTCAGGGCCCTCAAACCTTGCTGCTGAAGTTCCTGAAGAGGAATTTGACACTGATGCAGAAGAAGAGATTGAAGAACGTGAAGAGAACTCAGATACAAGTCAAAGTGATTCGGAAGCATCGACTGACTGTGATGACACTGAGCCTGTTTTTGTTTGTCACCATAAGAAGGGAAAAAAGGTAATTGATTCAATTACATGGAAAAAAACTCCCTTCCCCAGTAAGAAGAGAGGGACCCACAACTTACTGAAAAGACTCCCTGGCCCGATCGGCCAAGGAAAGGGCACAGAAACATTTTTCGAATCATGGGCTTGCTTATTTGACGACAGCATGTTGGAAATTATTGTATCTTTCACAAACCAATATATCGAGGTCATCCAACACAATTATTCACGACCTAGAGACGCTAAGAAGACAAACAAAACAGAGATCAAAGCGTTTATTGGCCTACTCTACATAGCTGGGATACATAAATCCGGGAAGCTGAACCTGGCAGACTTATGGGCTAGTAATGGTTTTGGAATTGAGATATTCCGCCTCACCATTGGCATCAACAGATTCCGTTTCCTACTTATGGCTGTAAGATTCGATGACAGGCAAACCAGAGCAGAGCGAAAAGCACAAGATCGACTCGCCCCAATCAGAGACATCTTTGAAAAATTTGTCAAGAACTGTCAAGTGTGTTATCACGTGGGAGAAGATGTCACCATTGACGAGAAACTGGAGGGCTTTAGGGGTAGATGCAACTTCGTTCAATACATTCCCTCTAAGCCTGCAAAATACGGCATCAAAATTTTTGCAGCCGTAGATTCTGGCGTTTTTTACACGTGTAACATGGAGATCTACGCAGGCAAGCAACCTGAGGGCCCTTTCCAAGTCAGTAATAAACCTGTGGATGTCGTTCAACGCATGGTTACCCCCCTCCGTAACTCAGGCCGTAATATCACTGCCGACAATTGGTTCAGCGACACTACTCTCCTTCACACTCTGTCAAGAAATTATGGGCTATCGTACGTGGGGACTCTAAAAAAAAACAAATGGCAAATCCCAAAAGAGATGAAAGATTTGAAAAATAGAGAAGCGTACTCAAGTATTTTTGCATTCAGTGAAAATGGAACTATGGTTTCATATGTACCTCAAAATAAGAAAAAGAAAAAGAATGTGCTTTTGATATCTAGCATGCATACGGATGGAGCAATCGACGAAGAAAGTGGAGAGAAAAGAAAACCTGAGGTGATTACGTATTACAATCACCATAAAATTGGTGTGGACATGGTGGATAAAATGTCCGGTGCCTACAATGTCCAAAGAGGTACAAGAAGGTGGCCAATGGTGGTATTTTACTCAATTTTAAATGTGGCTGGTATCAACAGCCAAGTCATCAGTCTGGGGAACGGACAAAACGTGCCAACTCGCCGACTTTTCCTTCGTGAACTGGGGAATGAACTCATCAGAGATCAGTTGATTATGCGAGTGCAGCTCAGCAATTTGCCACGAACCATGACCTCACGTCTTCGAGAACTCCTTCCCAATGATCAAATACCACCACGAGCTTCAAGCAACTCAGCAGCTACTGATGCTGGTGGACGCCAGCGCTGCGGATTTTGTTTGGAAAATAAAACAAAACGATACACCAAATATTCTTGCAAGGAATGTGGCCAATATTTATGTCTGCAACACTGTGCCTTTTCTTGTGCTGATGGATGTAACGTGGGTGTGGGTAATGAAAGTGATTCAGAGTGAAATTTAAGTTTAATTTTTTAAAAGCAAAGGGTTCTTGGTTTTTTTAGTATATTTTTTTTATTGGTCATTTTTATTTGTTTGAGTAACTTTCCAAGTTCTAGAAATGAGGCTCAATTGTCAATGTGTTCATACATTTTACCATATTATTATGTTCTCTCAAACTATCTTACAAGACTGATAAGAGTTGTGTTCCTAGGTTTACTAGTTGATTTACCTTTTGCAAGCCAGTAATAAGGAATAAAATTGAAACTAAGCTACCGTGGCAACTGTGTTACAAAAATTTAACATTTTTGAAGATTTATATACAGATAATTTTTTTAAATACAAATTTATAACATTTATGAACTTTTTCATTTATTTATGCACCATTATTCCTGCAAAATTGCGAAAAAACAATTATACTATTCACTTTTGACAAATAAGTGAACAGTCATCTGACAGATGACACGCGTGTATTTATGTCTCACTAGGGGGCGCGTGTATTGGAGTGTTAATGTCTAATGATTGTTTGTTTAAATTTTGTCATTGTTTATTTGGGGATATGACATCATTTGTGTACAAAATGTAATACTGAATATTTTAAGAGTTTGTGAATATCTTGTTATTAAGTGGAAACCTTAAATTAAAAGAAGAAAAAACTGACTTAATGATATAGATAGTACTGTACTACAGTCCTATTAACCCAGGATTAAAACTGATCTGTTAGGAACAAGAAGAAATATTTAGCTAAATGCAATCAGGAATAGAAAACCACAGATCACTCAAAATACTAACACAATATTAATTCTTGATTTTAATAATTTGATATCTATGTTTTACAAACTAAACTCAATTAGATAAATAGACTGAAGAACTAGTGAACAAAAACTAACAAAATATATTTATTATATACTGGGAGAGACCCCTGCGTGCTCCGCACACCAATCCCTTTGGAACCTTCTATACACATATATGTTATGTATTCTTTATAATAAAGCTGTAGGATTAATAATAACCGCAAAGATAAGATGGTAAATAATGTTAAATGTCCAAATCAAATTATTTTTTATATTTTATAACAGCAGATATAATAAATATTAAAAGAACCAACAAGGCTTAGGTCTACACTTTAATGAAAACCTAACCTAAAAGTTAGAAATACAAATAATTGCTTCAAAGTTTTAAATCAGCTGTTAATGGAAATATTAGAGATAACATCTGCATACTGTATCAACAATAAGCATATTTATTTATTATTTAGTATGGCGCTCCCATTGCCCTAATTTGATTTATGTAGATTATTTAGTAAATACTTTTGATTTATTAAGGCCTTTGAAGTGTATTTTCAATATTGTAATGTGTTATGTAAATATATCATTTATTATATATACATATTTCCCCAATTAAGTGTTTGACCAAATCAGAGCCGGATTTTCCAATAGGCCCGGTAGCTATAGGCGCACGCTCCCAGGGGGTGCACGGCCGAGAGAAAAAAAATATAAAAATAAATATCTAGAAATAAAAATAAATAGCCATAACTTAACATAGTTTTTGAATTGATTACAAAAAAATCATTCTGATTTTGAAGTTCATTGGAACAAATAATTGTTGTTAAAGTTAAACTATTTTTCAACATTATGCATCAACTTCGTTACAAATTAATCTCAAACACGTTATCGAAATACTTCATGTAAGCTGTGTTTCTGAGATTGAACCTATTTTATAATATAATGTATTACAGAGTTTTTTTATTAACTTCTACATAATATAGAAGGATACAACAAATTGTGTTGGATAGATTTTGAGCTGGCTAGTTTCAGGTCATATTGAAATTCAAAACCAAACATAGGCCTACAAAAGGTTTACAAAAATCTGAAATTATTGTAGTTTTTAAATTAGATAATGCTCTAAGGTAATCTGTATGGTGATATATGTTTAAAAAAATGGTATTACGCTTCTGAGTGGAATTATAAGCTAGAAGTCAGTTAAAAGCCCGGAAATTACATTAAAATTCACTAATTTTTTATAATTAATATCTCAAAATCCGACAATATTTTGAAAATTTGAACAATGTGCGCCTTTTAGGAGTAAAATAAGAATATAATTATATGTAAAAATCTCACGAAGGTTGCGTTTGTTATTTTCAGGACATCATGTAGGCCTACTAGCACAGGTCAACATCTAACCAACACATTATATTGTGTTTTCAATCTCAGCTAGAACCCGAGGTAAAATCTATGCTCCAGTTTTTAGCCAAATCCTGTTTAACACAGTAATAAATACATTTGGACTGAATTAGACTAACTTTAAATGTGGGAACCAATAAAAAAAAATGTATAACATACATAATCCTTTACCTGTGTCTTGGTCGATATTGAAGAAGGTAGTGAAAGGATTTCCTTCGGGCACTAAGCCGTACTTAACTGGTCGAGGGGCTCCTCTATCCCCATCTCTTGCTGTAACTTTCATCACTACAGAGCCCTAAGAAATATAGAACGTATTACTATACAGATATTAGTATAACACAACACAGATATTACAAAAAAAAAAGCTATGTGTAACATTTCCAAGAACCTTTTACTATGTAGATATAGTATTAATCTAGTACAACAGTATTATTACAATACAAATAATACAGTAAATCTATTAGTAACACTCTAACCCAGTAAAAAGGTAGGTAAAATTCTGGACAACTGGGTAAACATGTCTGTTTTTAAAAAATTTAAGTATATTTTAATAACCAAATATTATTTAAATTTTAATACACAGAGTTGAGCAAAAAAAAAAGGCTCTACAGACTTAAGTAACATAACAACTAACTAAATACTAAAGGCGATTTAAATGCCTGCTTTGTGACAGTAACATTCTATCTTTCTATATAAAGTTATATCTTTTTATATGTGACTCAATTTTGGATTATCAACTCCCAAAGAGAGAAACACAAATTGTATTAACACTGCTACAAATACATCAAAGTGTTTATGCAAACTACGTATATTTTGGTGAACTATAACAAAATCTCTCCCTTATTTCATCACATGACAGATTATTTTCATTTATTTATCACGTGACAAAAATATTTTAAAAACGCCTAAATTATCAAATTATGTAGACTTAATATTTTAAAATATGTTTAATCCTGTCAAATATATCCTACATACATACAATACAGATTTAAAATGTCAATCATAAAATATATAAACAAAAATATACTTTCCATATTATTCAACTGCATTCATATTTAAAAAGTTAATAGTTAATAGTACACACAGATACTTTAATATGTTCTCATCATAGCATTACAAAAACACTTCAAAATACTCTCATAAGTATCTCATAACCTTACAAAAATACTACAAAATACTCTCATACCCTTACACAAATACTACAAAATACTCTCATAGCATTACACAAATA
>JAGFPH010004401.1:53999-70953 GCA_018207615.1 Philaenus spumarius | reverse complement strand
GAGTCTTATAGCCGAGGGCAACAAGCGACGCAACCGGTGACGTCACTTATGTTTTAGGTTAACAAATTGATACTTATTTCTGGATATTTATAGGGCCGATTTTCATGCGGTTTGTTTTAAATTAAAGAAAATGTTGGTTTACTATTATCAAAAAATTAAAATGTTATTTTTGTATTACCTTTATTTATAAGGGCACTTTTTGTGTTTTCTGTTTTGGTTTTAGGTTACAGCATTACTGATAATTATAACTGGAGGTCTAAAGATCCAATTGCCTTTGGTTTGTTTTAAATCAAAGACAATGTAGTCATTAGTATAAAAACATTTTAAAATGTAATTTATTTCTTCGGTATATTTGTAAGGGCGCTTTTAGGTTACATCCCTATTGATATCTATTGAAAGCCAGGAAAAGTTTTTCATTTGATATAATTTTTCCAACTGAGCTTTTTTCAATACTTTTCAAAAGTGACGCAACCACCCACCACCAAATAGTGACTTAATTTAAAAACACCTAGTCACCGGTGACGCCACTTGGTTGCTAGTAACTTGCTGCCCTCGACTAATAGAGGTCTAAATTGCAATAAATGTAAAGTGTTTGAAAGACAGGTTATATAAAAAAAATATTTCATTACTCTAGTAATATATTGTGTTTATTTAATCAAATAAAATTTCCTAGTAGGTTTACATTCCGTATTACAAACTACAATTTGTTTATAACTTTGAATACATTGCATAAGTTTAACTTAAAGATAAACGTGTACTATTTGAATAAATAAAGTAATTCGTTATCTTACCCATAGCTCTAACAATGCTGGGCGTGAAAGTCTAGGATTTTTCCTGACAGTAACGTGTTCCAACTCTTGGCCCACAGTAAAATTCTTGAAACAAAGAAAGGTAGATCAATTTAATTTATATGAATACATGTAAGATCAAGTAAGTACCGGTATATACGAACTTACTTACCTCAGGCACTCTTATTATCCCAGGTATATAAGGAAAGACGAACTTAATATCTGAAGTGCTCTCAGTGACTTCTAGAGTTACTTGTTTTGTAGCAGTGTCTCCATTAGTGTCAGTGACTGTCATACGGAATGTATACTTCTGCCTTGGAGCTACACTTCTGTTCAAATACATATTGGCGGCACAATGCAAATACTTCTTATTGCAGGGCAATGTTTCTAGTCGAATCACATAGCTTCCAAAATCTAAAATAAAATGATAACATAGTAGTGATAAGCAAAGGAATTGTGTCTATTGTCATGTGCTCTCAAGTAAATAATCTAGCATACATCTGTATATATAAAAAAGAAGAAGTAATGACTGACTGACTGATTCATAATCAACGTACAGCTAAAACTATGATAGCTGGAAACGAAAAATGTCCAGGGTCCCTTCATACCAATAAAAGTGCACTGATAAAGGATTTTGTAAAATATTGATTTTAAGGGCTTTAAATTGTAAAAATACGAGGTTCGCTTTTAGCCCTAAAACAGCTTGTTTGAATATAAAGCTTAGTAACACAATTAATCCTAGGTGTGGCCCACTCAGAACCAACAAACTTTTGTTGAATGTGTTTACATGCATTACCATAGCAACCAACATCGAAAATTTAGAATCAGTTAAGCAGGCCATACACGGTCCGATTTGTAGGACGAACGAGTTGGACTGCAAGTTGGATGCGTTTCACCACTCACGATCCAACTTATTATCCAACTTACGATCCAACTAACGTTTCCATTAATAATAACTCCATTAACAGCTGATTTTAAACTTTGAAGCCATTATTTACTTTTTCTAAATTTTAGGTTAGGTTTTTATTCAAATGTAGACCTGAGCATTGCTGGTTCTTTTAACCTTTATTAGGCCTATTTATAACTGATGTTATAATATAAAATAATTTTGGACATTTACGATCTTAGTTTTGAGGTTATTATTAATCCTACATCTATATTATAAAGACAATATAACATAATTATGTGTATAGAAAGTTCCAACAGGTTTGGCGTGCGGAGCACGCTGGTGTATCCCAAGGCATAGTAATAAATAAAAAATATACACATTGATTTACATTATTCAAAAAGTTCTCAAATTTTCAACTCCACGACAAGAAATCATTCCAATTCAGTCTCTTCTTTCCTTGTAGGCCTACGACATAGTGGTAGTTGTATAAAAATGTACAGCAATTACTATATGCAAATAATTCGACTAAACAATTCCCTATATTTTGTCAGTATACTTACAATCACTTATTTTTTTAAATATAGTAGATAACCGCCTATATTTTTTTCAGTAAAGAAAACAATCCCTATATATTTTCAGTATAGTAGACAATCGCCTACATTTTTCAATATAGTAGACAATCGCCAATATTTTTTCAGTTTACTAAATAATCAGCTTTATTTTTGCAATATACTAAAAAATCTACTATATTTTGTCGGTATACTTTCAATCGCCTACATTTTTCAGTATACTAAACAATCACCTATATTTTTAAATATAGTAGACAACTGCCTATTTTTTTTAATGTATAGTAAACATTCACCTATGTTTTTCAATAGGTTGAGAAATTATTTTTGAACTATTTTGACGCGAAGATGCTCAAAAACATGTCAGTTTACATAATCACAAACACCTATTGTGTTTACAAACACCTATTCTCCCTGTACAATTCAATAAATTCCAAAAACCCTTTATTATCCATTATTATAGAAGTAAAAATGTACAAAGTATAGGGGAAAAGGGAAGATCAAACAACAACAAGGAGAAAGTTTAAAATGACAATCGGACGATCACCCCATTCACAGTCCGACTCCGTCGGAAGTTGGAAGTCGGATCATCTTGTAGTCTGGTCTGGGACTCCGATTTGTACGATCATCCAACTCGTCGTCCATCAAGCCCATTCACGTTCCTACATCGGATCCTACATCGGACATTGAATCGGACTACAAATCGGACCGTGTATGGCCTGCTTTAGCCTAATTAATTATGTTTCACAAACTATTTTTTTTTTTTTTTGAGGTGTGGTTAACAAAATAAAAACAAAAATAAACTAAAAAGGCTTTTTGTATTATAATTAAATCATCTGTCGTTACATATTACACATAAAACAGCTGATTTGGATCATAAGATTAACACAATAATTTTAGGTTAGGCCTCTATTGAACCAACATACGTTTCTTGAAAGCATTTAGGTTTATTACCATAGTAACCAAATGGACAAATTTACAATCAGGAAATTATTCTCCACAAACAAGACATTTTTTAGGTTAGATTAATAACAAACACAAACAACGAAAAAGGCTTACAATATTTATACGCTAATTCAAACACCTATTATTATTAAAATCATACACTTTATTCTTTACCAAGCCTATTTGACCAGTTTGAAATGCTGCTTTACCGTATAACATTTTGGTCATATTTTATAACTTGAAAATTGCATCTCTTCTATATAAAACTAAAAATATCTGTCCTAATTAAGTATCGTTCCCGTGAAAATATCATGAATATAATAATCTGCATTTGCTTCGCCGCGGGGATGGTGAGTGAAACGAGCAGGAGTGCCAACCCTCTAGTAAGACCATAAAACAAGAATCACTTTAATAAAAAAAGAGTTAGATCCACAATTCTTTGTTTGATATTTTACAAAACTATAGAATAGGCCTACTATAAAGAAGGCTAAAGTTACAAAATTATGACTCAGATTACAGATCTTTAATAATATTTTTTAAATAATAGCAGTAAGGTAGTATAAGGTAATTTTTATGTAATAAGTTAGTATGTATTTTCCCTTGGATAAACCGCTGTATATTTGATAAACATTTTTTATCACAGTCAATTCCCTGCAGATAAGGTGATCAAATTTGCAACACATTCATAAATTTAAAAAGAGTCAAAAATGTAAGTGTAAATCATTTAGCCTATAAATTTAAATTACAGGTAAATAAGGTAAATTACATAATTTTCTACTTAGAATTAAAATTATGTTGAATTTAAAGCAGATTAAAACTTTAACGTCAAATCAAACTTAAAGTATTTCATTTTTTATCTCTAAATTTTTCATTCTTAATTTTTGAAAGGACCAACAGATTGTTTAGTAAATGTTAATAAATGTCATCCACTTTAAATGAGATAGTAAGTGAGAAATATCAAATTTTGTATTGGATAATTCCAAAATGTTTTCAATTATTTATTTTTTAAGGGCCATCGTATTGTATTCAACTTACCCGTAGCTCCGAACACAAGTGGGTAGTCTTTGTCCTGATCCGATGCTTTTATTCTATAAATGATGTTCCCAGGCCTTGTGTTTGCAGGCAGGAAAATGTGTAGCGTGCTTGAAGTGATGTCGAATGTAGGGTAGTTACTTTCTGAGGCGGCCACAAGAAGTGATAATGTCGCCACCATCAGCCACATTACTGAAACAGATGTAATGCAATGCAACAGTCATTTCAAATGGTTTTAGGGCAATAGATACAAGAATTAAAAATCTTACAAATGAATACACTAGTACAGAGCAAAATATTATTTAAAAGGGAAAATGTTGCGTGAATGGTAGGAATTTTGTTTATAATATAATAGAGAGATCGTCATGTCCATGTACATAATGTAATGGTCTCGCAATTTGTGCTATATAGCCTACATTCCTATATTTGATTTCAGTGTACAGTTTTTTTAGCTTTAACTATTCAAATGTACGAAATAAACATCTCTTTGTGTTAATCTACTAAACAGAATTGTAGGCCTATTTAGTTTTAATCTACATAATGAAAATAAATACATACAAGTTATTGTTATTAATTTTTATAGAATATGTTAAATCTTGAGAGGTACCAAACTATTTTTTTTACAAATATGACCTAAACTAAGCCCAGATAACATAAAATTAAGTAAGATAGCATGACAATCGGATTAGCGATCTAAAAAAAGATATACGACAAGATTATATTAATTGCATACGTTTTAGGGTTCCACCCAACTATTTAGTATATTGGTCTACTCACGAAGGCGATAAATAGCTGCCTCCGTGTACGAAATATATTAGTAGAATTTGATTGGACCCTAGCTTCAAGCCCCGACTCTCGTGCTGTTTTATTCCGCTTTGCGAGTTTTCACCTCGACCTTGCTGCCTCGGATTATGATGGACTGCGCTTTGCGATTTTCCATCCCGGCCGTCGGCCTCGGACCAAAAACTGCTCCCACGTGGATTTGAACCGGGTACTTTTATTGTACTTTATGTTTTAATCGATTCTGAGGGAATCGGACGAGCAGTACGGTTGTGCAAGAAAACAAAATGTGCAGAATAATCTCATATACTAATATTTGTAGGAAAAACCACAAAACGTTTATTCTAGTACGAAAAATCTCAAAAACTTTTACTTCCAGTCAAAATACGTGCTTTCGGTTTTTAGATTTTTTTTAACTAACGAAATCGTCCTAGCGACTTAGAAAACCATCATGTGTACCAATTTTGAAATCGGACGTAAAATGCGGACGTTTATAATAGATATAATTTTTAAAGACTCCCCAAAACGTGTTCTGAGGACCATCATCGGTGCTCATTGACCTCTCCCGACCTTATGCACAGAGAAGAAAAATACAGAGGAAACATCTAAGCGTACGCGAATTGGGTGTCTAGCACTCGACACTGGTATCTACATTAGTAGTTCCCAGAGTCGCCATGAGAGGGCAGCATCGTCGCTGGCCCCTCCCCTACCCCCCCCTCGCCTCCTGCTGCTAGCCCCTCGTCCCCTCCAGCACCGCGCGACACTCGCCTGACTCAAGGTTGTTAATGTACTCTAACAACCTTGCGCCCGACTCCCTGGCTGTCCTCGCTGCTACAATAAGTAATTGTAAAGGAAACTTGTCACAAACATGTTCTGTATTTGATTGTCATGTAGCAATAAATGTAAAACACTTGAACAATAGTACAAAATAAGTTAAATGGATTATCAAAGTAAATCAATAAATGTTTTAATTATACTTTAATTAAAACTCTTAAATCCTTATAATAGTTGCGGGAAATTATATTAATTTTAGTACTCAGGATTATAAAAGAAAATATGATGCAGTTGAACGTGTTTAATCTCTTGGTAGGAATGATAAAATGGTTTACAATTACTGTAATTCATAGACTATAAAAAATACTGTAGCCTACTCTACTTAAACATAATAATTTGGTCATTTCATAATATAAAGACGATAACAAATTACCACATTATACAATCCTAATTATCCTACATTTACTAAGTACAGTAATGCAAAAAACTAACCCTTCTTTAAAATTTTTATAAAAGGTTTTCTACTTTGAACAATAGGCTAGAATATTATAAATACACAGATAAACTTGGTAAAACTAATAAAATCTTGTAAAACAATGAGTGAATATGTGCTCTTACAATAAATCCAATGTTAATGCTATATAAAAAATATATTAAATATAAGTTTTCCATATATATACGTAACTTAAATATTAACTATTTAGAAAACTAACATAGGCTAGCATTAAAGAACAACAAATGAATAATTAACGACTAAACTCATAATATTTACATTGATTTACATATCCAAGGGTGTGCAATGTTAATAGGTACTTTTCCATTACGTTCAATTCAAAAGACCACTGATTTGAACAAACAGCATATCTTAAATAAATTTACATATCAACTGAAGTAACTAGATTTACAAATACCCTACATTTACTAAGTACAGTAATGCAAAAAACTAACCCTTCTTTAAAATGTAACTTATAAAAGGTTTTCTACTTTAAACAATAGGCTAGAATATTACAAATACACAGATAAGCTTCGTAAAAAACTCATAAAACCTTGTAAAACAATGAGTAAATAGGCCTATGTGCTCTTACAATAAATCCAATGTTAATGCTATATTAAATATAAGTTTTCCATATACAGGGTGTTTACTGAAAACCCTTCAGGACTTTGGGATATGATTCCTCATACAAAAAGTAAGAAAAAAGTTAATATAAACATAGGTCCAAAAACGCTTCGTTTTCCAGATATCCGCCATTTTGTTTTCTGTACAAAATAATTCATATCTAGAGAACGGTTTGACTGATTGAGTTCAAACTTGGTATGAAGTTTAACCTGACAATGATATACCTCAAGAAAATAAACGATTAAATCCAATCATGAGTTTCAGAATGGTGGCTGTTTGAAAATTACAAACCTAAATTACTCCAAAACCGTACATTTTAACGAAAAATGTCAAGACACCTTTTTTGTAGCCCTTTTGATTCCCCATCGGATGGTGTAACTGACAAAACAATCGAATGAAGGATAATAGCTAAGTTAAAAGGTAATGACAACACATGTCCATACAATATTGTAGTAATTACTGTGTTGGTATAGGATGCCGGGTTGAACAAACCAATTAGTACACATAATATAACTATTTACCTCCATTTGAATGTATTAACACCTATTTAAGAAAATCTATCTTAACAATCTTGATTATGCATACCGTATTAGAAACATTAGTCACTTTATTTGACTAGATATTAATGTTCTTTGTTTTTGTGATTATGTTTCTTATAGACTATACCCTACAATACGTTCAGAATTAAATTTTTCCATCAGTTAAATTAAACTGCTATTATTGACTTTATAGGCCTACACTGCAACAAATATTAGGCTAGTCGGTAGGGGTAATTTTAGACCAAACGATGCAGTAATTTACAATACGGCTGATTCTTTTTATAAGTACAATAAAGTATGTAGATTAACATACAAAAGTTTACCAGTCTATCGATTTCCCAAGTCAAAAAAATCGAGACAATTTTTTTTCTTCAAAAATTCTTAATTTTTCGGGCTGGGATTAAGATAAATAAAAATAAAAAATACCACCCTGTAGGGGGAAGTGTTTTTCAATAAAAAGTTCTTCTGTAATTATTTCGCCCGAGTAATGGTTTGTTTGGAGAAAATTCGCAAAGTATTATTAAAAAGAAAATTATAAAAAAAAATCTAAATTTAATAATAGTACAAGTAGACATTTGTGTGGGAACTCGGTGCAGGTTAACCAATTTTGACGGATTTTTTAAAATTTGTTCGTCTCGATGAGAAGAAAAAAGTTTAAAAAATGTGTTTGTGTTCTACCCCCCCCCCTTAATTTTGTATTCAATAAAACAGTTCTTTTTTAAGTGCCTACTCACTAAAATTAGAAATACAGCTAAAAACAAATAATTGGCCCTACGGCAGAAATCACAGAAAAGGGAAATCTCATTCATATATGTAGAGTTGGCTCATTCTAAATTGGCTGAATTTTAATATATCGAATTCAAACTTGACATAGAAGTTAAAATATATATTTTAAAAATTTATGCTGAGTCTGAGCTTGTTATCTTGAAAATGACCTGATCTAGAGCCATTTGACTTATCAATGGGTTTCTCGATTTTAGGAGTACCAGACCCACCAACTCATTTTAAACACCTCCAGTTTAGAAAATTTTCAAAATATAAACCTAAAAGTTTTTTACAAGTTAAAAATTTAAATTCAAACAAGATAAATGAGTATAATTTTTTTTTATTATTTACTTTCAAGAGCACAAGTAACTTAAAAAAGTATAATTTTGGACCTTTTTAAATTTTGCATCAACACGCTTGAGTTGATCGGCTGCAGATTAGTCAATCTTTTAAATATAGTTTTTAAAATAGGTATAGCAAAAACCAATTGTGTTTGTAACTTATGTACCAATTTTTAAATCGATATGTTCAAAAATGTCGAAAATGGATTCCAACGAATCCAAAGGTGTTGTAGTTAAAACGAGATAGGTAAAACAGTAGACTATATTCAAGAGCCTTGTTTTTAAAAAGAACTGAAAAAATAGTTCATACTTACTGAGAATAATACTACCGTAGTGTATTCAACTTGAAAAACAAATTTGATGTTGATATTCTAAAAAATGACGAAACTGGAATAGCGAAAGGGCTACAGCGTTCGGTAAGCAAAAAATCGTGAGGTTCGTTGATAAATCTGATGGCTCTAGCTCATCAAATTTTTAAGATACCAACTTGAGTCTTGGTATATAAGTTAAAAATAAGCTTTTCACTTGCTAATTCGATATATTACAAAATGGCCAACTTAGATTTGCTATACGTATGGACGGAAATGATCGTATAAAGACACATTCATTAATAATTATGCGTTCATAAATTTGATGGCCTATTTAGTTTAAAATTATCGTAGATGTATAATTTTTGTATATTATATTTATACATATATTGTTTATGTATATTTTAAATTTCATACAAAGTGGATGATTATCTTTAGAGAAAATTGATTTTTAAGACAATTTAATCGAGACTGATTATATGCTAATACGCTGGTCTTCGAAATTGTATTATTTTGAATATAAAAAAGTTGAATTCTTAGAGAAAACGGCAGCCATTTTGAATCCACCATGTTGAATTTTCATATTTTATATGAATCAGTTCCTCCTAAAAACCCCCAAATAACCAGTTTTCTTTTTCTTTGAGACGCATTTATTTTATTGGAATATATATATTTGGGCAATTTGTTAGATGATTATTATGTGTTATAAAAAAAAAAACATGACATCGTAAAGCTGACACTTTCCTCTTGAAAACGCCCTATTACAACTATTTATTTAATACATTATAACTGTGCAATAGTTTATAATGTACTGGGCCGCGCTTAAAGAAATAGGTCTTCAGCCGTGCGGCCGAGTAGTGCTGCTGCGAAATAATACTTGCTTAATCGATTTTTTTCCAGACAAACCATTTCTCGGACGAAAAAATACAAAAGATCTTTTTATTAAAAAAATACTTCCGCTACACGGTGGTATTTTTATTTTTATTTATTTTCATCCTAGCTCGAAATATTAAGGAATTTCGAGAAAAAAATGTTTTTCGATTTTTTTTTTGACTTTGGGAAATCGAAAGACTAGTAAACTTTTTTTTATATTAATCTACATACTTTAAGGTACTTATAAAAAAAATCTGCCGTATTGCAAATTACTGGTAGTTGTGACCTACACCGACTGGGCTATGTAGGCTACACTTGATTTTTAAGCCGTCTTAAATATAAATAGTAAATTAGGATTAAATTTGAGATTTATTTGAATTACTTTTGATAAACAAAACAACTTTAAACTACAATTTTATTGATATTTTACTTTGCGATTTATATGAAGTGAAGATTAAATTTGAACATGATATGTATTTACTGACTTTGTCTACAGTTTGTAAGTTATATATTTATTTTGTAGTTGTCTTCCATATAAATTGTCAACTAGGTTAAATTTGATATGTAATTACAGTACTGCGTTTAATATAGACTATACTTTTATTACTTTATTATTGACACTTTACTTTGAGATTATTTTATCATGGATTATTTTATATTCCTTCTCTGTGCTTGTAGTCTAAACGAGGCGGGGAAGTGGGACATTTCCCCCACTACCATCACATCCTTCCCCGCTCGTCCCTCTCTCTCTTGTAACGTGCATTAGGACATCCTAGCGCGGCCACCGGACTAGATCGGAACTACAACTAGAGCGTACGATCAAGCCGTTTAAATGTTTCCTCTGTATATTCCTTCTCTGTGCCTTATGTCTCTCCATAAGAGTCACTGCAATAAACTGTAGTATTATTTGGCTCGTTATGAGGTGTGTTAGTCAACACTTTCTGAAACAATCATTCAACTGTGTATGTTTTAAATTTAGTAATTTAGGCCGAAGTAAAAGAATTTGTAGACAGACATCAACGCCCCAACACAACCACGTAGACGAGAAAATATTCCCACACTTTCTATTATGAAACAATTAAGAAAAGTTTGCTTAATCGATATCTTTGTCATGCAAAGCTAGAGGATTAGGTTAAGTAATTTTGTAAAGTTTGTGTCTTCTAAACTGTTTAATTGAATTCATTTCTTTCATTTTCCGTGGCTCGTTAGCCGTAAATTTTTTATTGTTTGGCCCATCATTATTTTACTTTCTCACTATACTACAATGTGGAGAAAGTATAGTGATCGCAAAAAAAATCTATGTTGAGATTTTTGTGGAAATATCCGTTTTGGGACCATCTGAGTACAAAAAAGTGGTTTTTACAACATGTCTGTCTGTCTGTATGTATGTCTGTATGTCTATATGTATGTATGTCTGTATGTATACAAAGCTAGAGCGAAAACTATTGCATCGATTTCAAACAAATTTGCACCAGATATGTCAAGTAGGCCTGTATAGATGCACGAAAAAAGGTTTGAAAATTTTGAAAAACAACCCCCTTTTTGGCAAAAAAACCCCTAAAAATCAGTTATTATTTTTTTATAAAAAAACGGCTCTAAAGATTTTGATAAAATTTGGCTTAATTGTAGCCTTTAATGTACCCTACCATATGCAAAAAACCGCATCTTTCTAAAAATTCTCGTTTAGCTAATAATAAAAAATAACTGATTTTTGGGGGTTTTTTGGCCTTAAAGGGTGTTGTTTTTCAAAATTTTCAAAATATTTTTTCCTGCGTCTATACAGGCCTAACTGACGTGTTTGGTGCTAATTTGTTCGAAATCGATAGAATAGATTTCTCTCTAGATAATAATAATAATATTTATTAGTTAATCTCCTACTTTAACAAATCACCTCTCCTACCCCACCTACAAAATTATGAAGTTTAGTCACAGTGAATCTGTTTAATAATTTAAATATGTTTGTGAGAAAGTATGTGCCAGTTTCTGGTACCGTTTATTTGTTTACTCTTAGTAATTCAATAAGTATGAAGGCATAAATATGGCAAATATGAAGTTTTTTTGCAATTTTGTTTGTAACTACATGCTTCACACGTCTTGTAAAAATAAGGAACTTTCCACGCTTTTCTGAAAAAAATTTAATAATAATTCAATGACGCAGCTGAACCGGTGACATGAGTTAAGCGAATTTAAAAAAATTTTAGTTTATATGTTTGAAACCCGAACCTTATGTGGCTTTGAATTTAATATTTTTAAAGGACTCGCAAAAGGTTTAAATTTGTGAAGACATGCGAGATTAAGTTACAAACGCCACTTACTAAGATAATCCTTAATGAAACGGTTGTTCAATATGCACATTGAGCATTCCACTTGACATTCATAAATTTTTAAATAAATAAAAAAAAGGTTACATCAGAGACAAACAAATTTGAGATATTCAATTATATATGTATTAGAAAAGATATATATATATATATATATATATACATATGTACAACGTAGGCCTATGTATACAAAGCTTAAATACACAAAGTTTTCCACGGGCATTAACAAGCACTTTACACACAAGTATTTTGTTGGGAATATCTCCTTACTAAAATATGCATGTTTAAAAGAAAAAGAGAAAAAACAGGAAAAGTTTTAACTAGTAGTTCTGTGAACAGTAGACCTCGCTCGTTGAAATAACAAATATGATTTTGAGCTTAGGTTAAAAATAGTGTATCAGTAAGGAAGTAATCACAACTCACTAACAGTCACAGCGGCCACACTGACGTAGC
Organism: Philaenus spumarius; assembly: GCA_018207615.1. Classification (NCBI taxonomy): domain Eukaryota; kingdom Metazoa; phylum Arthropoda; class Insecta; order Hemiptera; family Aphrophoridae; genus Philaenus; species Philaenus spumarius. The sequence continues at coordinate 58,462 of JAGFPH010004401.1, read as the reverse complement.
GCAAAAAAGAACAAGACAGCAGGTAGCGCGCTCTCTCTCTCTCCCTCTCCATAGAATAATAAGGTTTTACGAAAATAGTAAAGAATAAACGTAAAAAACATGGTTAAAATAAAACAAATTGGACGATTTTTAACAAATTTGAATTTTGCAGCCATTTTGTGAGCTTGCCGTTAGAGATACGGAAAACAATTAAGAAAACAATTTTTTAGAACATCAAATTTGCTGCATGGGCTGCATGATGTTTAAACAAATTCTACAAATATATTTCGTACACGCAGGCAGCTGTATTCAGCGCCTTCGTGAGCAAAATAATTTCCCAAATAGTTGGTCGAAACCATAAAACATATAAACTTAGTTTTGCAAATTCGCTCAACTCATTTTAACGGTTCAGCTGCGTGATCGGATTATTTAATTCGCATGTGTATCGCAATTATTTTAATATTTTACTAAAAATAATCGACAGTGTACAAAATTTACAAACATAACATTTTTGGTCAAACAACACAAATGAGGGCGTAGTGTCGATATTGACCACTCTGGCTTTGCGTGTTTCCAGTTCACTTAAGCCACGTGTTGTCAAGACTGATAAGGGCAAATGACTCAACTTCAGTGAGTTCCAAGAAGTTATTTGAATATAGGTCATTTCACACATTGTCTGTTATTTATTTTAGTTAATTTTCTAGAAATGAAAAAGCTTAAACGTGATAGTATATTACGCTACAAGCCCGGTAACTAGGGGTTTTCCATACGAGAATGATATCTCCCGCGAGAGGCGTAGCCAAATGCAGGATTTTCATGCAAGCACGGAAAAACCTACAGGGTAAATTACGTACGATAATTTCATTATAGGCCTACTACACCGAAAAAGTAACATACTTTTAATCATAACATCTTTTTTATAAAAAAAATATATTCTTCCATTGACAATATTGGTTGCATTTAATTTCATATATGTCTTTTGATTTTCTTGGCAGAAAATTAGCAGTATTTCTGGTGATTGTTTTAAAATATTATCTGGAATTTAAGACTTATTATATTCATCGCTGAAATCCATTATGGAAATTAACACAAAAGATGCATAAACCACTAAGTTTACTCTTATTTTAGACTTTGGAACTAACCTCTCATAAATAAATTTAATGTGTTATTGTAAAAATAAGCTGTTTACATAAAACTAGATCACACTGATTTGAATAAAAACCCCGAACCACAAAACAAGGAACAAAAAAAAAACTAAACAACTAAATTGTAAGTTATGTTTAATACGTTACCCTTTTGTACATTTCGATGACCTGAGCAGTGTTAAAACCCTTTAAGGATGATGACCATGTCATCGAAATGTACATAAGGGTAACGTATTAAACATAACTTACAATTTATTTGTTTAGTTATTGTGTTTGTTCCTTGTTTTGTGGTTCGGGGTTTTTATTCAAATCAGTGTGATTTTGTCGCCACCGTGCTCTTTTATTTTTATTTGTTTAGTAAAACTAGATGTTTATTCTTATTTTTAAACCTCAAGCTGTATTGGTAAATGGTCCGGTCCAATAAATTCTTTCACACACAGATTCTTAACCCAATCTAAACTGTTGGGTAGTGAAATACTTGCCGAATCAATTACAGAGGACCCCATGTTACTAATGAAGTGTATTGACCTTTATCGTCTGAGATTGTGCGCCCGTGCAAAATGTCTTGCCCATAATAATCACAAAACTCCAAATATTTTCCCCCTCATGTTGCAAACTGTGTCTTAAGATTCACGAAATTCTTTAATATTGCTTAAACTACTTATAAGATTAACATTGATACTTTGTTTGTTGGCAGTTCTTGCGTTACAATCCCCAATGATAGCAAAGCTCATGTTTGAATTATAACTAATATAATATGAAATTGAACTGACATCTCCTTGCCAACAGTTGTAATTTAAATAAACGGATAAAATGCGAATACCATGGGTTTGTTCTAACTTAACCTGTACAGCATGAGCTGGATCATTACGAATAAAATTGATATTATTTACAAAATTTAATTTTAAAGATATTCAAATGAACAGCCTCCTCTTGGCCTCCCTGAAGTATCCTACTTCAATTCCACTTATGTTATACAAGTTTCTAACAAAATTATTATGTCTTAATCTGACAAAAAACTTAGAATAATATAATATCAATTTAGAATAACAGTTTTTATTCCTTAGCCCGTGAACATGGTAGTATAGGATTATTATTAATTCACGTCTACAATTTTTCAATATTGACGAATATATTGGAATATCAACATCAAATTTGTTTTACAAGTTGAATATACCCGTATAAATATTCTTAGTAAGTATGGACGATTTTTTTCATGTTATTTTTAAAAACGAGGCGCTTGAAAATAGTCTTTGTTTGATCTATCTCGTTTTAACTATAACACCTTTATATTCAACGACTCCATTTTCGACATTTTTGAACATATCGATTTAAAAATTGGTACAGAAGTTACAAACACAATTGTTTTTTGCTATACTTATTTTAAAAACTATATTTAAAAAAAATTACTAATCTGCAGCTGATCACCTCAACCGTTTTGATAAAAAATCTAAAAATAACCAAAATTATACTTTTTTAATTTACTTGTGCTTTTAAAAGTAAATAATGAAAAAGGTTTATACTCCTTGAACTTGTTTGAATCTATATATTTAACTTGTAAAAAAACTTTCAGGTTGATATTTTGGAAATGTTCTAAAATATTAAAATTAGTTCGTGGGGCCGGTACTCCTAAAATCGAGAAACCCATTGATAAGTCAAGTGGCTCTAGATCGGGTCATTTTCAAGATAACAAGCTCAGACTCAGCATAAATGTTTAAAATATATATTTTTTAAATCCTATGTCAAGTTTCAATTCGATATATTAAAATTCGGCCAATTTAGAATGACCCAACGCTTCATATATGAATGAGATTTCAACTTATAGTGATTTCCCCTGCGGCAAAATACATACCTGCGTTATTGAATTTTTTCCAGACAAACCATTGCTCGGAGGAAATAAATACATGACATATGATCTTTTTTATTAAAAAATACCTCCCCTACACGGTGGTATTTTTTATTTTTCTCTATCTTCATCTCAGCTCGCAATATTAAGGATAATCGACAAAAAAATGATAATCGATTTTTTTTTGACTTTGGGAAATCGATAGCGTCGATAGTCTGGTAAACTTTTTTTTATGTTAATCTACATACTTTAAGGTACTTTAAAAAAAAATCTGCCGTATTGCAAATTACTGGTAGTTTAACCTACACCGACTGGGCTAATTTTTAACTGTTAATTTTTAACTACTAGTATATTTTTAGCCAATTTCCATAGGAAAAATGAGCTATTGCAGTGGCCCTTATGGTGAGACCCAAGGTCGGGAGTAGCAAATGAGCACCGATAATGGTCCCCAGAACACGTTTTGGAGTGTCATTCAAATTCATATATATATATATGTGTGTGTGTGTTCGCACTCTAGCGGCCGCATTTTAAATCCGATTTGGTCCAAATTTGGTATACGTGTTGGTTGTCTATATGGCTCGGACGAGTTCGTTAGCCAAAAAAATCCAACAACCGGAAGGATGATTTTTTTTAGAGTTTTTTTCTAAAAATATAAATGTAGGATGTTATTCTGCACATTTTGTTTTTTACGCGACCTTATAGCTTGCTTGGTTCCCCCAAAATCGACCAAAACGTAAAATACCATAAAAGTTCCCGGTTCAAAGCCAAGTGGTGCAAACTCGAGAGGCCACTAGGCGCAAACAAATTCTACTAATATATTGCGTACACACAGACAGCTGTTCAACGCCTTCGTGAGTAGACCTATTTCCCAAATTGTTGGTTGAAACCCTAAAACATAGGTATATAAACTTAATTTTGGAAATTTGCTCAACTCACGTCAGCGATACAGCTGCGTGGTCGAATTATTATACAGCTAAAATCACCCTGATCATTCTTCCCCTTTGTCATTTTCCATTGTAGTTATAACCACGGAAAAAAATAGCATATGACTATGATCACTTTTTCCCGTTTTACATTGTACTTGGTACATAATACGTCAGTTATAGTAAAATATATATTCAACATAAAATTGTAAATGTTGAACAAAAGATAAATTGTTATCGTAGGGTCTACATGCAATAACATGTATATAATATTAGATTATTCCAAAAACATGTTTTGTGACTATTATCCTTTTTCCCAGAACCCTTCATTTGTAAAATCAGCTAGTGCACAGAAAATAAGGACTTACGTGTCTGTGAACAGGTATAGAAAACAGCTGTTTTCGGTGTAGTATAATGAAAACAAATTGTTATTATTTGATGAATGTTGTACAAAACTTAATAGCAAATTTCCATAGTAAAGATGAGCTATTGCAGTGATCCTTATGGCGAGACATATGGTTGGGGTTGGGATTGATCAATGAGCACCGATCATGGTCCCCAGAACACGTT
>JAGFPH010004401.1:30543-43881 GCA_018207615.1 Philaenus spumarius | reverse complement strand
TTTTTTTTTATTCTAATACTAAACAGTTTAGGTTAGTCCTCTAGTTTTTTTTTTATTCTAATTATATCGAAACTTGAGTGTGCGTTAGTAACTACACTAAATTCCACGGTCACCGTGCTGTACAGGTCTTAGGGGAGATAGTCATGCTACTACCATTGGGGGTGGGCGGGACTCCGGGTAGTTTGGGCGTTTATTTCGCTGGTCGCTTTTTTCATACATTCGGGACCCTCGGTCCTCGCTTACCGAAACAAGTAAAGAATTTTCAGGTCATTTTTGGCCCGGGGACCCTCGGTCCGGCTCCCCCACGACCGCACACATTTACTCATTACCTCCATAATCCGAGGCCGCAAGAGGTTGAAAAAGAGAGCTAGTGTAGGCTCAGAATTAAAATATTTAAATAAATAAAGTAAGGGTTACAATTTGTGTTACAATGTCGGAAGAGATAGTATCAAAATCTCTCTAAATAAAATGCAATGTCCTGACTGACGATCAACGCAGAGCTGATTTTATTAAAGCTAGAGACTTGAAATTTGGAAGGTATTCATTGGAGACTTAAAGTATTCATTGGTACATCAGTCCAATAACGTAGAGGCGCAGTAAGAAAGGATTTTGCAAAATGTGGAATTTAAAGGATAGAAATTGCGGAAACTCACTCATATAAGCAACTCTATAACAGATGAAATAGCTGATTCGTATCAAATGCTTAGCAACACAATTAATTATTCCAGGTGTAGCCTGTTATTAAACCAAAATCACTTTTTTACTTTCTCACTTTACTATAGTATAGAGAAAGTATAGTGATCGCAAAAAAATCGATGTTGAGATTTTTGTGGAAATATCCGTTTTGGGACCCCCTGAGTCCAAAAAAGTGGTTTTTACAAAATGTCTGTCTGTATGTCTGTATGTATGTATGTATGTCTGTATGTATGTCTGTATGTCTGTATGTATACAAAGCTAGAGCAAAAACTATTCAACCAAATTTGCACCAGACATGTCCAGTAGGCCTGTATAGATGCACGAAAAACGGTTTTGAAACATTTTGAAAAACAACCCCATTTTTTGCCAAAAAACCCCCAAAAAATCAGTTATTATTTTTTTATAAAAAACGGCTCTAACGATTTTGATAAAATTTTGCTTATTTGTAGCCTTTAATGTGCCCTACCATATGCAAAAACCCGCATCTTTCTAAAAATTCTCGTTCAGCTAATAATAATAATAACTGATTTTTTGGGGTTTTGGGGCATAAAAGGGGTTTATTTTCAAAATTATTCAAAACCTTTTTACGTGCATCTATAAAGACCTAATTGACGTGTTTGGTGCAAATTTGTTCGAAATCGATTGAATAGTTTTCTCTCTAGATAATAATAATAATAATATTTATTAGTTAATCTCCAACTTTAATAAAAAAACTCTCCTACCCCACCCTACAAGTCACAGTGAATCTGTTTAGTAATTTAAATAAGTTTGTGAGAAAGTATGTGCCAGTTCCTGGTACCGTTTATTTTAATACGTTTACATTCATTACCATAGCCATAAAATTAGCACATTAGTTAATTATTTTTCACAACCAACAACTTATCTAGGTTGGTTTAACAAAATAAAGACAAACACAAAGGAAAAATCATTTAACTGTTATATAATTCAAACATCTATTTATAATTCAACATAATTATTATTATTACACGTTATTAATATAACAGCTGATTAGGCCTTTAAAACCTATGAAGTATAATGTATCTATATAATAAAATGAAACGCTGTTCATTGGTAAGCGCATCACTTGAGAACGGCTGGACCAATTTGGCTATTTTTGTTTTAAAATGTTCGTAATAGTCCGAATTAGGTTTTTATGGAAAGAAAATTTGAAAAGTTATTGGAAAATTTTATAATTCGGGATAACTGAACATGCTTTTTTCGATGGGATTTGTGTATGAACTCAAGACCATAACTCACAAAAACAGGTGTTGGGATAAAAAGATTAGCAACACATGTTTGTTTACATTCATTACCATAGCAACTTTACTTAGCAAATTTATAATCAGTTTATTATTCTTCAAAACCGACATCTTTTTTAGGTTAGATTGAAAAACTAAAAACAAACACAAACAAAATTCAACAAAAAAGGCTTACTGTATTATAATTTAATTCAAACATCGGTTGTTATATATCTAGTCTATATACTTGCTGTTTATATGAGATATGTTGTTTATAATATTGTTTATATAAAGTATATCTATGAATTGTTTAATACTTTTCAAATCATATTTTCGCTTTCAAAAAAAAAAACAATGAACAAATTATGTATTTGACACCATGCATAACCATAAACATACATGAGTTTAAACATAATTATATTGAAAACCTAACTAACAACAGAATGAAACTAAAATCCATTAAAATATCATATTTTTATCTTTATATTGATATATAGTTGTATATTTAAATAGCAAACAGTATCTCTCACTAATTAGGCCTACAAATTTAAAATTACAAACTCTGAACCACTTTGTTACATCCTGAATTAACCACGGATGCGACAAAGTGATTCAACATACCTTTGACATTCAACATACCAACGAACATTAGGCATACATTAGTTTAATCATAATTATATTGAAAACTAAACAAACAATTGAAACAATCTGAATTAAACTAAAAGATAATATTTTTATCTTTGTTTTGATATATAATTGTATATTATATACACACAGTATCTTATACTAATTTAAATCTGTAGGCTATATAAAAATTGTCACGGTGATTGTCCGCGATGAACTCCGAACCTACTCAACCGATTCTTAAATGTGTGTTTTACTCATCGACCACATAAGACCAATAGATGGAGCATGCCTATAAAGCTAACACTATAGCGGGTGAAGCCAGGTCGGCCATCTTGTCTGGGTCAGAAAGACATAAACGGCGCTCTCAACTTAGAATTATGCCAATGCTCTCGTTTCACTCAACCTATGATTTAACATACTTAGAGTAAAGTTAAAATTTTGAAACTTCGCAAGTGTAAAGTTGACAAGTTGTGGGTGCTAATGAAAGGAATTAAAAATCAAATAACACTACTTTAGCCTTTTTAACACAAAAATAACTTTAACCTTTTATATACATTTTTAATCATGACATAAAAAAGTTCGATTGCTACTACTTTTTTTATTTTTTGGTCAGGTACGTTAAAAAACGGTGGAAATTGTAGCCTTAGAACTGAATTTTTTTAATCCTATTTTTTTTTTAATTTGCTCCTTTAGTTTCGTAGATAACTCAGTTAGAGTTAAAAAGTTTTGCCGCGGCGGAAAGAGCGTTCCGCCCATCGACCTGCAAGTGTTGGTATGGCAAATTCGTTGTAGATACTGCATGTATATTTATTTGTATTAACAACTACTGTAATGACATTTTTGTGATAACTAGTATATTACTAATACTATATCAATAAACAAAGTTTAGTTTTTGTTAATGTCTGGTACTTTAACGGAAAAGGTTTCATTCCTGAAATACTGTTTAATATTTTATGGCGTCTCAATTAATTTTTTTAATTTTAGATATTGTCATACATTTTTAATTAGTGGACTAGAAAATATATTGATTGTACTGAAAAGCATTAATTAAGCCTGGCATTATTTAATACAAATTGTTTAGTATCTATTGACATAATATTAAAATTAAGTGGGTAGAGATCCGAAAACCCTTTAAAAATAAAATATTTTTTTACATTACCTGAAATTGTCGTATATAAATGTTATATTGAAAAAGTATAGGACATAAACACAATGAAAAAATATGTTTTAAAAGTTTATTTTTACAATGTAAAGTAGTAAAAGTTGAAAATCTATAGTATGTGAACACTAATCGAGCAAAGAATATAATATTGGATAGAATCAAATCACATAGTTGTATATAGCCTAATAACATGAAAAGATTTTAATTTTCTTTGTGTTCAAAATTTGATAATATAGTTCTTTTTATTAGTGATTACAACGAAGTTTGAAAGTGAAACATAGGCTACTAATATACAAATATTTATACTATTTTTAAGGTTCGAAATATAATGATAATCTTACAGAAGTGCTACTATTATTAGTGAATACAAACAAGTTTGATTGTTGAATATGGATTACAAACATTAAATAATTTGTACAATTCTATTTCACAAACATGTTCACAGGCCCATAAATGTAATTGCTTTTGAAAGGTGATTCCTTAACTTTGTTTTGTGCATGGTTTCGGTTATTGTTTTGGAGTATTGATGCAGCCTAATTTTGAAAAACCGTTTGCAAATGACAATAGCAAAGGCTAGAGCTACTGGCGTTGACGCTCGCGTCTAGGATGAGTCATGCCTATCCGCCGCCATCTTGTCTGGGTCAGGCGGACGGGGATGCGGAATACTACCCCCCGGAAAACTATCCCCTCAGGTGAAACGTGACGTCACGAAATCTGCCAACTAACCAATATAGGAGCCGTGTCCGCGACTGGAATACTACCCCCCCCCCCTAGCAAAAGCGGGTCGCCGGAATACTACCCCCTGCTTGGGGAGGGTAGTTTTCCGGGGGGTAGTATTCCGGCGACCCAGGCGGACAGCTCGGCTTCACCGGCCGACTAGCTATGCTCCATCTATTGGTCTTATGTGGTCGATGGTTTACTATAATTGAAAATATAGGATAGCTTTCATCCCGATCTAAGGAGTTGAAATGGTGTTGCTACTCTTATAAAATGAATACAAATTAAACTAACTTCATACAAGCTATAAACCTAAAATTATGTAATATTATTTTTAAGAGATTTCAAAACTATTTGCAATTTGATTGCCTAAGTCAACGGGATGAACTGGGATACCTAACCTTAAAATTTAATCAAGCAATAGCGAAGAATTGCGGGTCCACTAGTAAATGTATAAACTTAATAAAAATTGGGAGTTTGAATATGGAAAATGCATAATACTATGAACACGCTGAGTGTTTACCATGATGGCCCAGAGACATCGTTTCAAAATAGTCTGCGTATGTGATCTTTTTCTAAAAACATATCATTTGAAATCTCAGTATTACCGGAATTTTCAAAATGTTTAAAAATCATCTCGTAAGGAACCCAAACTATAGCGTTCTTGTGAGGAACCGCAGTGCATATCTGGGCGATCAGGAGTCGAGAATCGTAAACAATTCTAGCAAATATTTGCCATTTCACTTTTGTAGCTAAATAAGTTTTAAAATAGTTTGAACTTACAACTAAATACTATAAAAATGTTCTGCGGAAAATACTTGTACCATATTTTACATGCCATGAAAATGGTGCAATCCATAATATCGCAGAATTAACTTCACACCGACTTTAGTGCCATAAGACGTCACGCAAGTCTGCTTTTATTACCAGTATGGATATTTCATTATGTGGATTAACCAATGAGATCTCTCTATGTCATTCGCGATGTGTTGGCAAAATTTACATAGACTTTAATTAAGTAGGCATCTCAAACCATTTCCTCCAATTCACAGACAAAGCGATATTTAAATATAACAGTTATTCACGAAGGTTTATGTTGTTTTGTTTGTCAACATTACATAATTAGACCTGCTAGGTAAGAAAAGTGGTAAAGAAATATTAAATGTCTAAATCAAATGATAAGATAACAATGTAATAGGTTTATAATGAAAGTTGTAGTTATCTGTACTAATATTGCAAACAAGAAACATTTGTTTGTATGTAGGGGGGTAATATCTGGAACTACTGAACCGATTGAAAATTGTTTTTACTAATACAAAGCGACCACTATTCCTGAGTAACATAACTAACAGAATTCTGAGTAACAGAATTCATTTTGATTTAAGGGATGAAACAACCTCTAAATCAATAAATATTAATTGGTATCCTTTCATTAATGGTCTGCTCCAGTAAACGAGAAAGTAACCGGAAACTCTTCTCTCTATAGCCGTATCTAAACAGTTCAATTACTTGCAGCTGAGCGCTTTGACATTGCCTCATTTCAAACCATTTTATAAATCCATCTTTTGTAATTGAGTGCTGAAAAAAATGAATATTCTGTATAAAACTGCGGATCCGGCTTGCGTTTCACTTTTAATTATAGGCTACATTTTTCAGTGTATAAAGAAAAAAGTTCAAACTTGGTACTTAAAAAATGTCAATTACGTGACACATGAAAAAAAAATTAAAAATGTGAAACGCAAAACGCATGCGTATTGTGACTGTGCTTAAAAGAAGACCTTGCAAACAATTTTATGATACAAAATAAACGAAATAAATGGTTTGAAATTTAACATTGTTCTTATGGGATAAAAATCCAAGATGGCCGCCACTACAGCAGACCCTTAGTGCAATATAAACAAATTGGTATCTCTTCTTGTATAAATGAATATATTGATAGTAAAAGGTTTTATTTATATTCCTTTTATAACCTCAAAGCAAATCTTGTAACGTTTATAGCATCATAGGCCTATATTAGTTATTTAACTCATATTTTAAGAAAATCAACTTCACAAGACTTATATTGATTGAAGTTGTAAACATAACCCCAAAATATAATCTACGCTAGGTTTTGTTTAAGTATTACAGATGATGGATGAAATCAGCTGTGATATTATATTGTTACTCATGTACGTACACTCGCTTTTATAGGAGTTGATTACATACTAGCTGTGTACCCATGACAATTAAATACATATTTAAAATAATAAAATGACACACTTAACATTTTGCGGAGTATGGGAAGGTTTAAACTTCAAAATGATATATATGTTATGAGCTTAAGTTAAAAGGTTCTCTCAAACTAAGGGCGAGTTTCTAGACGAAAATTGCCTCATATAAACAACATTAGGAATTTTGGGGAGTTGGAGTGTTTGGGTTTCAAATTAGTAGGCCTACATTTGTCATGGCCCACGTAACTGGTTCTCCCAAAATACGGGACAGTTCTTACAAAAAAGTAACAGTTCTCACATTTAAATAACATGACGTAATTTTACAATCTCAGTTATTTTTAAAATACAATGTTTTTTTTATTTTTATATTTCTCTGTAAATCTGCAGTGTAAAACGTACAAAATGAAATTTTATTTGTACAAATTGGTTATAAAATAACCACGTTATGGGCCGATAAAAAATTCATTAGCGAATTAATATACAGAGTGTTAAAAAAAGTATTGGAACAGCTGGATTTTTCGGTTTCTAACAAAGATAGAACTATTATTTAACCTCTCGTTTTAAAGGATTTATATGAATCAAAATAAAACTAATCAATTCATTTATTAACGTTTAACATCCTGAATTTTTACTTTCTCCCCTTATACATAGTATATGGAGAAAGTATTGTTTTCGTCCAAATTTTCGAATTTAAATGTTTAGTGGAACTGTCTGTTTTGGTGCTCCTTGAACCCAAAAAATGGTTTAGTGGAATAATCTGTGTTAGTGCTCCGTGAACCCAAAAATATTTTTAGTGGAATTATTTGTTTTGGTGCTCCCTGAACCCAAAAAAGTGTGTTTTTGTGATGTCTGTCCGTGTGTCTGTGTGTCTGTTAGGATGTGTACAGAGCTGGAGACCATACCAACGGTCCGATTTTGATGAAATTTGGTATGTATCTGTACCACTGGAATAGCTCCAGGCGTTTTTTCATTTTCCCAATTTTTTTATTTTTAAGTTGTTTTACCCCCCAAAAACGTCAAAAAACGAGAAAAATCAAAATTTGTCAAAAACGGCTCTAACGATTTTGATAAAATTTGGCTTATTTGTTGCCCTTAATATGGGGCTTAATATGGGGCCCTTCCTACCATATGGAAAAACCAGCATCTTTCTAAAAATTATCGTTTAAGTAATAATATTAACTGATTTTGGGGGGTTTTTGGCCAAGAAGGGAATTGTATTTCAAAATTTTTCAAAACCTTTTTTCGTGCATCTATACTATACAGGCCTAATTGACATGTTTGGTGCAAATTTGTTCAAAATCGATTGAATAGTTTTAATAATAATAATAATATTTATTAGTTAATATTTTGAATGAGACTTAATATGGATGTGTATTACATACATCTAATATTTTCCATTTTCTAAATAACCACCTCCTATGCTACTCTTGGGAAGTTATAAAGTTTCAACTAGGAGAAAGTATGTGGCAGTTATCTGGTACCGTTTATTTCAGACTTAAATTACAAATATTTAAATTTTAAAATAAAAATTGTTTTTCTCAAAATGAATTCTAGCCTAAGTTACTCAGGGATACAAGCTTTTCACTACTAAAAATGTTTTCTTAAAACGGTTCTGTAGGTCCAGAGATTACCCCTCAAACAACATACCCTTGTTATTAAGGGTTTATAGAATCAAATTTTACCTCTTTATAACGTTAGTATAGATTACTGTATGCATACAGCGCTTAACATATATTAGTCATCTTATTTCTCATAATCGCCTTTTGAATATGTTAATAGCAATTACATCATATTTTTTGCTAAAGGCCATCGTTTAAATAGCGTAGTGTTAAGTTATGGTACAAAAATTCTACCTAGCTATTGGTATTGACATTTTTTGGGAGTTTCACTTCCCATCCAACTGGCTAATATTAGCCTAAAACTTCATTACTTTATACTAAAAACACGATTTTTACCAGTTCATTGCTACTATATTCATTTATATTTTATTTTTCCTTAAATCCTAAAATAATGAACGATATGAAAAATCTACGATTCTAAGAAAGTAAAGGAAAGTTGTTTGACATGTTCACATCAAAAACTATAAATTGAGCAGCCTTCAATAAATCAAATATTAATTTGCCGTCAGTTTTCAAAAAGGCTCGTAAAAAGTTCCGTGTACGCACTTAATATCCTTAGATAACAAACAACTCATCAAATATGCATTTCGAAAACGGTGTTACGTGTGTCAGTGTAATTTGTAAAAAAATGAAATTCGTCAGAAAATGAATAACCTTTGAGAGGTCAGTTTAGTGACCTGTGAAAGAAAAGGTGTATTTGTGGTCAAGCTACGGCTGTTGACCTCCGCTATATGGTCGATACAGGAGGCAGTGGACTATAATAGTCGATATAACCCAGCTTACTGGACGTAGGATTGATTAAATTACTTCCTTCCGTCTTTGTTGTTCGCAAAGGAAAAACACTGTTGGCAGCCCTGTTTATTGTTGACGTTTTACTGCTTTCAAACGATTCTAAGTAATTATTTTATTTATGTTGAAGAGTACATTACAAAACATTATAGTTTATTAAAATTGTAGGTCAATGAATTCCAAACGTAAAATATAAATTTAGATGATTAAAGATAACTTAAGATTGTGATGATTTAAGATTTAAGACATGATGATTAAATTATAAGATTGTGCATTTAGTAAACATTTTCTTGTTTGACAATTTTTATCAACAGTTTTAATAATTTATTTTACTATCAACTTGCAAATTTGATTCAAGTATCGAAATGAAGAGATTGCAACCGGAATATTCAGTTTAGACTAAATCCATGAAGTTTTTTAAATAATTTTTACAAACACATCTTGTTATTGTATTGCTTTTATATTCATACTAGTGGACCTAGCAATGCTTCGCTATTGCTTGATTTAATTTTAAGTTTGGTTATCAAATGTCACACCTTCGACTTAAGTAATCGAATTGCAAATATTGTTTATATTAATTAATTAAGAATAATATTAAATAATTTTAGATTTATAGTTTGTAGGAATTTAGTGCAATTTATTTTTATTGTATAGGGGTACTACCCCATTTAAATCTTTTTGTTTGTAGTACCGATATTCTCTAAAAAAATCCTGGTACTAATATGTGTAAATTGTAAAATTTTAGTAAAATCAGTTGAGTAGTTTTTGAGAATATTGAAAAAGTATGTCGATTATTATTTAATTTTAAGGGTAGTTATTCAATTTCATCCCACTGACTTAATTAATAAAATTGCAAACAGTTTTGTAGTATATATCCCTTAAAAATAATATTACATACTACAGTACATAATTTTAGTTTTATAGCTTGAATTCATTTCAACCCCTTATTATCTAAGTTTTCAAATAGCCGCCATTTTAAAACGCATAATTGGATAAAATCGCTTATTTTCCTCAAAAAAGATAATTTCTCATGTCAAGTTTCAACTTAATCGGACAAATGTTTCTCTAGATATGAATTATTTAAAAAAAAAAAACTTCTCCGGACCTTTGTTCATATGAACAATTTTGCTTTTTTTATCCCTTATCATCTCCTGCAGTTGTGCCAACCTCTCGCGAAACACCCTGTAAATGGAAGTTAAATTTTATAAAAGTTTTTTAAAAATATGATGAAAACCAAATTATACACCTTTTGGAACATGTTAATTATTACTAATTTATTTTCACCCTAGATAAAAAATAAACAGTTTAAAGTTGATAACAGTTAAGTTAAGGACTTGTATTGCTATTTATGGTAGCTTCCCCGTTGGTATGGTGATTTCAAGGTTAACTGAGGTTGGACGTAGCATGCTACCGCACAATAATGGCCAATGGCTATGTAGGCCGCTCAATAGAGGAGACCCAATCGCCGCTTGAAATCTAAATGTCATTAGTTTTTGCCTGGAAAATAGAATTGAAATACGGGGAATGAACTTGACATTTATTTTTAATGACATTCATTTCATAGCATTAGTAATCCCACAGTGGTGGGTGTAAGTGATGAAAACTGATTGAATAAGTTACATTATTTAGCTGTTATTATTAATAAGCTGATTATTTAGGGTGTGAATAGTCCCTCCCCCTGCATTAACTTGTGTATGCACTTTTAAACAAAGCAAAACCTTTGAGGGCATTGAACTAGTCAGTTTAAGTTTAATGATAGTTTCAAATTTTGCTTCTCTTCTCAATATCGGGAATTTTGTTAATACTCGAAAATGTCTAATGGGAACCCGAATCTTATTTCATGTCAAATTCTAAATCGTAAAACCACAAAATTCGTGGTGATCTTGACAGTGGCGGATCCACGGGGGGGTGGGGGCGTTCCCCAACCAAACCTCAAAAAAAAGAAAAAAGAAGAAGAAGAAAAAAAGAAGCCAGGTATACATTTTGATGGCAAATATCTTAAGTACATATTAAAATCACATTACGTCTAAAAGTCACAAATATTGGATTGCAACCAACCCGATATTTTGAACTCAAGTCCTTGTTTTATCAGTCTGTAATAATATTATATGCTGAAGCGCTGCGGTTAAACGGCCAGACGACGGAAGCGCGAGTAAGGGTCTACTGGCCAGTCTAAGACTATGGTTCTCGGAACAATTAATTTTCCATCAACAATCCGTGTATTAGGCATAATTTTTTGAATTTGATAATCTGTATTATTATTTTTACAAAATTGAGAATATACCGGTACGCATAATTAATTATTATGTAATCTAAAAAATATTTTCAAAGATGTAGAGATAAAGAGAATTTGTTGCAGTACAATACAATAATGCAGTGTTGCTTTGAGAATTACAGTGTAATCACTTTTTTTAATACAGTTCTTTGATATATTCGTTTTTAACTCGCGCTTCCGACAAAGTACTGCATAAAGTATTGTACAGTGTATAGTTCTTTGCAAGAATTTTAAAAGGAGTCCATGCCAAAATTAACTACAGTAAATAATGTAGGACTAAGCAACTTTTATCTTACACGAAATTCATGTTTTTTTTTTACCGAACAAAACTAAATATTTGTGACAAAGATGTTTTCTCCATCATCCACACGCTTATTCAAGTTCTGTATACCTTGCCAGTCAGCAGTGCAAGTGCGGAAATAGGGCAGCCGTTACGACTCGCTTTCAACGTCATAACTTGGGAATTTAACGCCTTGTGCCTGTGTTCGGAGCCAGAGTGACTTCCTTACTTTGGGGGGAGGGCGGTCTTTTATTGGGTATTGCCAGACTTGTTCTGGATTGAGTCCCACAGTACCTTCTCTAACGAGAGGTCTACCTAAATGCATCAATCACCTAAAAAAAATGGTTTTCAGAGTTCCCAACGCGGCGCTAACAGCGCCCGTATAACATGGCCCTTAAAGCACTTGAAGTAGTGGATAAGACTACCAAGGTTTAGAAAGGGTGGTTGGATTGGCTCTCGTATATATACACCAAGATTACACGATAAGCATACCTATTAATCCCAACCAAGTGATTGAGAGATTCGAAAAGTCAGGAGGAAACCAAAGATTTTCTCTATAGCGTTAGGTCTAAAAGTCAAAGTTGTAAACTTTTTCTATTAGTAGTATACTCTTTAAACATCTGTAGTTCTGTTCAAATAATTCAAAGGTTTAGTATTCAACTATTATACAAAATCTGAATAGTAAGATTAAAAAAAATCTTGTAAAAAACATAAAATACTGAAGGAAAATTTTAACATGAAAATGCTCCCAAATTGGTTATTTTTAGTTTGATAATTTCAAACTACATATCCCCTAACCCCCCCCCTCCAGAAAGTTCCCCTCCCAAAATGATGGCGTGATCCGCCATTGGATCTTGAAGTATTACTTGGATACCCTAACTAAAATACCACCGTCTGATGATGTCCCTCTCCCCAATTTTTTTAAATTTCATATCATACTATATAGGGGCACTGCCCCTGCTCGCTTCGCTTACTAACCCCGGCGGCGACCCATGGCGCAGCTAATGTAAACAGATTATTGTATGCTCTAGTATTTTCACGAAAATTACGACTGGGCAAAGACCTATTCATAGGTAATTTAAGACAGAGATCGAAATAGACAAGAACAACCCCAATAATTTGAATTACGGCATGCGTTGTAATTTCACCATTAATATTTAAATTACCAATAATCATTATTTAAAACAAATTTTGACTCTGCCAACTAAAGGAAACAATATTATGTAACACCAGATATTTCAGTTATAATACAGTAAGAGTATGTTTGTTTGATTTTACCTAATCTAAAAAAAAAACTGTCAGTTGTGAACAATAATTTACCTCACTATAAATTTGCCAAATTGGTTGCAAATGAACGTGTTTTGGTTCTTTGTAGGGCTAACACAAAATTATGTTATGTTTTTGATCCAAATCAACTGTTTTATTTATAGGACTAATATGTAACAACAGTAGTTTGAATTGAAATATGATACAGTAAGCATTTTTCGTTGGTTTTTTTTGTTTTTAGTTTGTTATTTTAACACAAAAAGCTATTGGTTGTCAAGAATTTTAAACTGATTCTTAATTGTAATGAATGAATGTACATAGCATGTGTTGCTAAGCTTTTGATCCGAACAGCTGTTTTAACAGAATTTTTACCATTTTTTCTTTCTCCTCCTTATACATAGTATATGGAGAAAGTATTGTTTTCGTCCAAATTTTCGAATTTGAATTTTTAGTGGAATT
>JAGFPH010004400.1:99305-111152 GCA_018207615.1 Philaenus spumarius | reverse complement strand
AAGAAAATTATACTTTATTTTAACAAAAGGGTGTAAAGTCTACTTTGCAGAGAAAAAGGTTATAAGGCCCTGCTGTCTCAGTCTTGAGTACCGTACCGCTTGCAAGCTGCACGAGTATTTGCTTCAGCATAAAGATTTCGGTAGTTTCCCCCTGACGGTCAAAATGGACCATCAGTTGGTTTAAGTGTGATACTGCTTCTGCCTGACTTATAATAGCACGTCTGTATCTTTATTGTTTTCAGCATTTTTAAATGAGCAGGTTGTGATGATTTCTTCATCTACTACCTCACTGTAACTCCTATCATTGACCATTTGTCGCTGTAAGTAATTTTGACATCTAAGCAACCATAAATTTCTGTAACAGAGTAACTCTTGCAACCTGACAAGTGTATTACATTAAACAAATTGAGAATCTCCACCACGCTATGTTCTGCTTCATCTTCTACCAGTTGACTTATCGTTTGCTATAAACTCGCTTGATACCCTCAAGAACTCTCTGGTCCGTAGGCTGCACCAATCTAGTGATATTAGGCCGTACTGAAATGCCCTAATATCACCTAGGGGTTGTTTTTGGATTTCCCTATTAAGAAAAATAGAAGTTTGTGATAGCCCAATGAGTTACTACAACACTACAAGCCATTACAGTAAGGCGATGCTCGCTTTTTTTTGCATCCTTTGCCTATTCTTTGAATTCCTTGTTGCTAATGTTTTAGTTGACAACATAAAATAAACCAGATTCTTATCAACATTATAAACCTGATATGCTGTAAGTTTGTCTTTTTTAATAAACACTTTAAACTCTATATGACTTTTTTTAGCTGCATCACTGTCACCAGACGACAACCTTTCTCCATCTAGTGTTTCTAAATCATAAACTGTCCTTTGAAATCTTTTTAAAACAAAATTTCTTGACTCTATCATTGAATATATAACCTATAAGAAGGACACACCTTTCGGCCAGAATTCAGACCAATTATTTTTCTGTAATTGCTACTTTTCGCCTTTGCCACCAGATTTCTCTGGTCCCTTTTTTCCTCGTGTTCTGTGCGAGAGAGAGCGCGCCTAGGGTGCGAGAGAGAGCGCGCCGGAGGTGTGACAGAGAGCGGGGATGTTGTGAGAGAGAGAGAGCGGAGATAGAGAATCCTTTTTTGAACCAACAGTATAAGCACTGGTTTGGTTTTAATTTAGATGTCACTCTTCTCGATAGCATAATTGAATATATAGAGGGTTGAATATATTCAATGGTTAAACTTAGGTAAATAGTAATCTTTAGTTTATTAGTGTTTTTAGCTGAATTAGTTATCGTCAATATTTAATTAGTTTAATTGTGAGTAGTGTGTCGTTACTATATTACTTTTATTAGTTAGTAGTGAAATGTCTAGAGGTGGTAAGTGTTCGTATGTTAATTGTGAAAATACGCCTGCGAAGAACAGAGAATTGTATACAACACTACTTGACTACATGTATACAAAATTTTAGAATTGGATGACTATGGGTTCTTGTGAACAAAAATATTTTGTATGTCTGTTCAAGAAAATTTAGGGAAAATCCTTGCAATTGTTGCCATAGTGTACAACAGCGACCTTAAATTAAAAACTTGCTGTAAACTTCCTTATATTGGTATGATGCATTATTTTGAAATTGAATTTAGTAAAAACTAAGAATAGTTTACCCTACTAGGTTAAATGTAATACAATAAAATTGAGCACTTTTCTATAATTAATAATTATGGTTAAACAATAAACTTACCACCAGTATATAATCATTTTACTTTCTCACTATACTATAGTATAGAGAAAGTATAGTGATCGCAAAAAAAATCGATGTTGAGATTTTTGTGGAAATATCCGTTTTGGGACCCCCTGAGTCCAAAAAAGTGGTTTTTACAAAATGTCTGTCTGTATGTCTATATGTATGTCTGTATGTATGTCTGTATGTATACAAAGCTAGAGAGAAAACTATTCGATCGATTTCAACCAAATTTGCACCAGACATGTCCAGTACGCCTGTATAGATGCACGAAAAAGGGTTTTGAACAATTTTGAAAAACAACCCCCTTCAACGATTTTGATAAAATTTGGCTTATTTGTAGCCTTTAATGTGCCCTACCATATACAAAAACCCGCATCTTTCTAAAAATTCTCATTTAGTTAATAATAATAATAATAACTGATTTTTGGGGGTTTTTTGGCCATAAAGAGGGTTGTTTTTCAAAATTTTTCAAAACCTTTTTACGTGCATCTATAAAGACCTAATTGACGTGTTTGGTGCAAATTTGTTCGAAATCGATCGAATAGTTTTCTCTCTAGATAATAATAATAATATTTATTAGTTAATCGCCTACTTTAATACTAAAGTTAAAGTATACAAAGCTAGAGAGAAAACTATTCGATCGATTTCAACCAAATTTGCACCAGACATGTCCAGTAGGCCTGTATAGATGCACGAAAAAAGGTTTTGAAATTTTTTGAAAAACAACCCTCTTTTTGGCCAAAAAACCCCCCAAAAATCAGTTATTATTTTTTTATAAAAAAACGGATCTTACGATTTTGATAAAATTTGGCTTATTTGTAGCCTTTAATGTGCCCTACCATATACAAAAATCAGCATCTTTCTAAAAATTCTCGTTTAGCTAATAATAATAATAATAACAGATTTTTGGGGGTTTTTTGGCCATAAAGCGGGTTGTTTTAAAAAAAAATTTCAAAACCTTTTTTCGTGCATCTATGAAGACCTAATTGACGTGTTTGGTGCAAATTTTTTCGAAATCGATCGAATAGTTTTCTCTCTAGATAATAATAATAATAATATTTATTAGTTAATCTCCAACTTTAATAAAAAAAACTCTCCTACCCCACCCTACAAGTCACAGTGAATCTGTTTAGTAATTTAAATGTGTTTGTGAGAAAGTATGTGCCAGTTCCTGGTACCGTTTATTTACAAAGCTATTGCGCATCAAAAAGTACAACATTTGCTCCTTGTGATGGAAACTACTTTTTTTTTTAATTATACGCATTATTGGCAAGTATCCTCGTTTTTCATTTGATAATTTTGTATAAAAAAATTGTATATTGCTATTTCGTTCGTTTTTAATTATCACGAAACCGAAGGGCTTAACTCAAGTTATAACATTGATTGCCGGGAAAGGTTTTCTCTAACGGGCGAACCTCAGGAAAACCCGATTTCTCGCTAAACTAAAAACTGATGTCTTTTAGGCAAGAGGCATCTCGACCACCGAACACCTAGCTGAGGCAGAGGCAGAGGGAGGGGGCTGCCGAGTCGAGTATTAAAAGAATTACTAGCGCTGCTTCGCGTCGAAGGCGAGAACTAGCGTTCTGACCTGTCGAACTGGTCTGAATTTTTAACACGGCGAGTGTCCTTCTTATAGAGTATATATTCAAAGACTCTATTCTTATTTTGCTCACAATCAGAGACAGTCGAAGACCCTACTCAGCAGCAATTTTCTTCAACGGTTCACCATTACCTATTCTACACAATGCTTTTATTGTCACAACAACATTTTTACGCTTTGTAGCCATTGGGAAAATCGCACAGTACACAACTCGCTCATTGATATTAAAGGAGACAAACACAAATAAGAGTGTAGAACAGTCTTGCCATGCAGACAGTACAGTCCTACTGTGTAGTGACTTCTGTTGTTTACAAACATAATAGGACCTATGTATTCTATTTAAAGGTAGTATGTATTCTATTTTGCATTCATAGCCTATACAGCATAACTTTTAAAAACATTTTCCAAACCAGTTGGAGATCTGGATTAAAGATGTCCTACTTCCCAGGGTTTTACTGGACTTTTGTATAAATCGTATCAATAATTATATTAATACTAAAGCACAATGAAGCTGTTACACAGTTTAATTTGAACACAGGTTTACTACAGCTATTATTAAATTATGAATACTAAATTGTTAATTATTAAATTTTTGCTTGTCAGCATTATTTAGCAAATGAGGTACCAGTACTACCATTGTATTTGGATAACCTAGTAGAACTCCGATCCAATGCAATATTTCATTCCACTGGAAATTTGACGATAGTGGCGGTATCTATTGGGGAAATGACGGAAGCTGTTTGAAACACCAATGCTACCATTGATTTCTCCCTAGCGCTACCTCGTGGCGCGATCATGCACTATTTTCGCGACAACCTTTTTTGCGGCACACAGCCCCCGTATGCATGCATGATCTATTTTATTATTCATGATCTATGGTACTACTAACGAGAAAATAGTATAGCTTAGTTTGTTACAAGCCTGGTAAAAAGGGCTTTGCTGTGCGAAAACGGAAAAACTTATAGTTTTCCGTTCAACACAAAATGGCAGCCTACAATAGTTTGTTATATAAATTAAGAAATGTACCCATGACAGACACAGATTTCCATATTGCCGTCCAAAATGGTTTTGATGCTTCAATTATAAAGAAATTGTTAAATAAGCAGATCAGGAAATGTAGAACCAAGCAGGTTTCACAACAACCAAAAAAGATGAAAAATATTTAGTTTTTAACTATCACAAAAGTATTGAACATATACTCGGGAATGTGCTCCACAAACAAGGCTACAAGGTAGCTTATAGGACAACAAATAATATACAAAATCATATAAGAAAAAGACACAATCCGAAGAATAAATATGATGGCACAGGAGTATATCAGTTATTCTGTAAGGACTGCCCAAATACATATATAGGACAAACAGGAAGAGCATTCTACAAAAGATTTAAAGAACATATTCCTTCCACCAAACAATATATGGACCAAACAACGACTGTGTGTAAATTTACTGAACACATCATCGAGCAGAATCATAATTATTCATGTATAGAGGACACCATGAAAATATTACATCGGTGTAAGAAAGGAAACTTCATGAACGCATTGGAACAGTATGAAATATACAAGAATTTCAAAACTGACAGTAGTTCGTTATTAAACGAAAAACTAAACTTCAGTTCCAATGCACTATACGACACCGTGTTATCACTAAGAGTTGACACACAACCCCTCTAACCAAATAATTGCTGCAGTAATGTTTAAGAAACCGCGCGGTACGGTTCATTGATGATGTAGTTCATGAACAATTTTAACTCGTGTGTGCGTGTAAATGTTTTGTGTTAAGTGTTTTTATTTAAGTGTTCAAAATTGACGAAGGGAAACCAAATGGACTTGAAAATGGTTGAATAACCGAAACGGCTGTCGTTCTGAACGACGAACAAATGGAATATTGAAGACGGTAAGTCTAACATTTGATTTTATCAATTAACAATATTCGGAATGGTGAAAACCAATAATAATTATAGTTTTCATTGTAGTACACTGAAAAAGTAACTTACTTTTAATCATAACATCTTTTTACTTCAGAAAATGATACACCTTCAATTAGTTTTTACAATATTTTCAACTCAATGCATATAACTATAATTTGTTTTAAACAATCACCTTTCTACTTTAAATTTATTGTCAATTAGTGTAGTTTTAAATATTTAATCCTTTACTCAGGAGTACATTGTAGTTAATGGAGATAGGCTCAATGGTTTCTTTGATTTCACAAAAGGAAAAGGTGTTAAAAAGTTTACTCTTATTTCAGTCTTTGTAATAAATAATTAATTGTGCCATTGTTGTAATCAGTTGTTTACATAAAACTGCAATTTTTTAAAGTTTGAAATAAATGGTGCATGGTAAACTGTGTAGTGCACAGTAAATTTTATGTGTAGTGCACAGAAAAGAAGGACTTACTTGTCTATGAACCGGTAACTTACAGAAAACATCTGTTTTCAGTGTAGTATAATGAAAAAAAAATTTAACCAGATGGAACTAGTTGGAGTAAAACCTTATTAAACTATTTGTAATATTTGCTATAGAAACATACTTAATTCAAATTACTTGCTGTAAATATTTTGTTAATGCAATTATTATGTACTTTAAAAAACACACTTAGTAACAATAGCTTTATACTTTATAGTAGCCTACTTATCTATGTTTATTTAAAATGTATATCTTTTGACTGGCTTAATATAATTATTTTTGTAGTACACTATGAAACAAATTATCTATGCAGTATTAAATAAACCTATATTTAATATTTTGAATCGTAAAAAAATATTTAATAATACATACAAATTCAATAGTAATAGGAGAGATGAACAATGAAACGTTAGTCTGGTTCTGAGCATACAGTCCTGAGCGAGCATGTTTGTCATTGTTACATAACAGTTGTTCTTTGATGCGTTGAGAATCAGTTTTAGGCCTTGCATTTGGATCACATGTATCTGCATCTAAAAATATATAGGTACTAGATATATTTAATCATTATTTTATATCAGCAAGTTGATGAAATTATTTAGCAAAACAATAATAATAGTAATGAAATAAACACTGTTTAAAGCCTCGCCACATCTTCTTGAAGGCAGTGATGGATTTAGTACAGGTAAAATAAGATTTTCATTGGAATGAATACACCAGGATGAGATCTTTTGCCCACAGGTTCTTTTTATTATAAACATTGTAGAAAAAATTCTATCAATGCCACCGCTCCGGAAGGGGGTTTGAAAGGGTAGGTACAAAAAAAACTTGTTTTTTGCTTTAGCGGGTAACAGTGGACTTTTTTAACAAACATTAAATGGGAAAGTTGTAGCTTAAGAAAGTACCCTTTTTGAGACCCCATAGTACCTTTATAGGGCTTTAGATTCCGTGTTATGGAAAAAATAAGAAGAAAAAATAAAAATTTAAAAAAGTCATGCTAGAAACATAAAATTGTGTACAAAGCTTCTTTTTAGCATAAGAATGGACTAAACAAAATTCAGGTTCTTTAGGTCCGAAAGGTTAAGAAATATTGTGGTTTTTAACAAGAAAAATTGGAATACAAAAATATTTATAAATTGTACCGTAGTTTATGGCATCACCTTTACTTTGAAGCCTTGTGCGCCTATTTTGTGACCTTGGGGGGAAGGTAGTAGTTATGGGGATTAAAAGGCAAAAAACACATTTTTTCTAAGAAAAGACATGTATAACGGGAGACTGGACAAGTTTTCTAATAGACATTAAATACATAAAAGTTGTTTCTTACATCAATATACCTTTAATTTAACAGCATAAACTTCCTTTTAAGTGTTATTAAACTCAAGTAATGTTAAAAAATATTGCTATTGACTTTATCAGCACCGTGCTATATTATAGCTACAGGCCTAATAAGAGTTAATAGTTTTATTTAAATAATTTTTTATGTTTCTTGCATGTGTATATATTTAGACTATGTGTGAATAATAAACACTTTTACATACACTAATTAATTCAATCTTTTTTTTACGCTTTAAAAATGCAGCCTAATACAAAATCTTTATTTGAATAAAAATAATAAATTTTACATTATTCCAAAACTCAAACACAACCATACAGTTAGTGGTCATATTATAATAGGCCTACTACTTAACAAAGCTTGTGATTTGATAAAACATAATCACTAGCATGCATAGGATAGCTACAAAATGTATACAACTTACATGAATAAGATGCTAAAAGCAAACAAATTATAACTGTGTACACTAAATAGTTCATTGTGTGATATCCAGAAAGTTTAGGCCAGTGTACTGGCATTTATTATCTAACTATGAGGGGAGTAATTCTAGCTGACACTCCCCTTTGAGCTGCTGAATGATAAATGTTATCTTATGCTAAGCCATCATACATAATGGTAGGATCTATGTAGGCTAATAGGTCCTATATTGGTAAGCCAAATAACGTTTTATTAATTCATCAATTCTTTTCATAAATATAGAGTATTTTAAACAATAGAATGATATGATCGACCCTCTTTTTCACTTTCACATTGAAACAATTTTGATGTTAAAAGGTGCCTAACATGTTCATGTTAAATATTTAAGCGTGTACAATACCAGAACGAAACAGTCTCATACAATATAGACTCTTCAATAAAACTTATCTCTCATTGAATTTTGAAGATAATCTTTTGTAAATTGCAGAAAATCATTCTTAAATTAATATCCAAATTATAATTCGTAGATGACAAAAATGACAAATTGTCTATGTTTATTAAAAAAGACGAAAAACATAATTTTCAGTCTCGTCACTTGCAAGCAACTAAACATTTGGGGCGAATTTTGTTATCTACTAATTATACACTGAACATTGGAGTTTTCTGCAAATTTAAATGTAGTATACACAAGGCGGAAATACAAAATAAGATCGCCATTAAGCTAGTAAAAACGTAAGTGTATAACAGCAATATTCTAGTCTCGCTCGAGCGCCTTACCAATTCAATATCATATAGGTCAGCCCTCTCAAGGCTGACTCCGTTCAGTGAATTCGATTCAATTACCGAGTGATATTCACACCCTTAAGGAAATGACCTACCTGATTTTGTTGATATGTCAGTTTAATGGCCTTGAATTTTAAAAAATATATTTGAAGGAAAGAGTTTTTGCATAAATTTACTGATTATCATAATCAAATATGAGTAAAATATAAGTAATGACTATACAGAAAAAATCTATTTTGCTTTCATGTACCTATTAACAGGCCCGGTCTGGACCGGGTGGCTACCTGGCGATAGCCAGAAGCCCCCGGCCCAGAAACCCAGAGAGAAAAAACTACGTATGGAAGAAGTACGTTACTTGAATTTACTGTCATGCAATTATTAGTTTACAAAATGTAACTTTACTAATAGTAGTAATAGATTTCAATTTACCTTACGTTTTAAGATAAACCAACAGTTAAGCCCCCCCCCCCCCAATTGTTGGTTAATTTCAGTTTGGTTTAATTGTAAGTAGCAACACTGATTGAGACAGCTGGCAGCGACATTTAGTGTCTTAATTGGTTGGAGTTTATCTTCTCTTTAATGCTCAACTTCAAAACATCGATTCAATAATGAAACAAACTTACAAAGTGGTACAAAAATGAAAAAGGAGAAGAAAAGATGCAACTGCAAATTCGTGTTCTCGATCAATAACAGCTTGGTTGAACCGTAATTAACCTGCATCAGAACTTGTAGCCTTTCACCACAAAAACGAAGATGACCTATGCCAAATCAAGTTTACCAGAAAATCGACACCATTACAAAATGCATTAGGTCAAAATTAGTCAAGGAACTTAATCAACTTGTAACTTACTACCTACCCAAGTAGCACACATCGTTGGCCCAACGTTGGGGAATTGTCGGCACCGTTGGGGAATGGTGGGTTGGGGTGCCAACATATTGCCAACAGAGGCCCAACCGATAATTCCTTCTGTTGGGCCAACAATGAAATTTTCTGTTGGGCCAATGTTGGGAGTTAGTCTGTATAAAATTATCTTTATTAATTCCTTATTATATTAATATTACGTGTAATAAACATTATTTAAAAATCGGTTATATTGTTAGATTAAGTGATATAAAGTTATTAATACAGTTCATGATTTTATAACATTTAGCGTGTATCGGTGACATCGCGAATCCGCCATTATTCTATCCGCCATTACAAAAAATCCATTGTTCATACTCATTTCCTCAAAGTTCTAGTTTTGCATTTGCAGCAAGCAGCCAAGCATCATTGTGACTTCAGTGACTTGTGTGTTCATTAAGTCTGTGTCATTTGGCATTTTCAAATGAAAATGATTTGTTTTCTTAAAAACTTTATCACCATTGTGTGTTCTAAGTCTGTGTCTTTGTGAAGTGGAAGTGATTGATTGTTTTCTTTGCAAGTAAGTACAGCACTTATATATTTTACTTTTAGATTAGTAAAAAAATACTAACAGGGGTTAGTTCTTGTCTTGTTTTAAAATAAATAATTGTTCACAATTAATTATAACATGTGATTTCAGTTTTATTTTTTAAAGTGGTAGGTTACTTGTTGTACACTACCTACCGGTAAATTAACTTTTAGGTTAAACTAAGTGATTTTTAATACTTGGTAGACTAGCTTAAAGGCCTATAAGGTAAAATATTAATTATAAAAAGATTTTACAAGCTGGACTAGGTAGTATGCATAAGAATAATTACATAATTTACAGTTTGCTATTTGCCAAAGTAGGCTAATTAATGTTTATAGGCCTACTTGGGGGAATAATAATGCATCGTTTCTATTGTTTATAAGATAAACAAGTTATTGAGATTAAAATTAATAAAACAAATAGCCTCTACACTCAAAAAAATACGGGCGAAGTTTACTATTCGACCCTAGGCTAACCTATGGCAACAGAAATGCATGAATAATAAAAAAAACTTAAAAGGTTCTAACCTATAGTAGGCCTATTTAGTCACAGTATGTTTACCTGTATTCAACATTTAACAGTAGGCTAGAATGTAAAACAACGTCGTTGTCTGCAAAAATATTAGGCTAGGGTCGAATAGTAAACTTACACCAAAACCTGTTAGATACTTCGACAACACTGCAAGCCTACTAGGTATCTTGTTAATTACATAATTAATTGGTTCTTGGTTAGGTTATGTCTAGACTTTACCCAAAATTTAATACAGAAATTTAATTTACTACTACAAATACACAAACCTGAACTTTTTTCTTAATAAATATAGTATTTATACACTACACTGATGCCGGGAAACCATAGGCCTTACCTATTAATACTGTAATAATTGTATTAACTCTTATAGTGTTTTCATTTAAATGTCATAGAGCATGATTCTATACTTGTGTTTTTTGACAATCATAATTACCATCATTTAGGCTTAGGCCTAGAATTAAAACAAAACAAGATTTAGAGCTGAATCTTCAAAAAGTTGTTTCAGCTATATTTTAGTTTCTATTTGGAATTATAGTTATTTTTAGGTTAAGGTTTTAAAATGGTACCTATAAGCTTATATTTTCCATTTGAGTTTTACGGTATGGTTTAAATTTATTGAAACAGTTTAGGCCTAACCTACTTTACAGTTTAGGTACTAATTTTAATTTTGAAGAGGGTTATAATGTAATGTATGTTTATACATTAATTTTTGTAGGTACAGTAATGTCGGCTAACATTCTCATAAGTTACTATGAATTTAAAAACTGAAATGTCCGTAAAACGACGGAGGCAAAGTTTTTGCTTGATTTAAATTCGTCAAGTCTAAAAACAAGACATTGTTATTATAAATTATCAAAAATTGTTCTAAATTTAAAGTGTGTTACTATTTTGTATTTTAGAATAAATATTGAAATTATTTATGAATCATAGGTGAAATATGTATATATCCCCTAAAGTATGTAGAAAAATATTAAAATTTACAAATAATTTAAAAGAAAATTGGGTGTAAGCTTAGAGATAGTTTAAAAAATATTATTTATTTATTTAAAATATATAGCTCAACTGATTGAAGATGCGTATTGTTGGTAGAATAAATAATCTGATATTAATGGTGAATAGTTTACAAAGACTGGGTTAGCTTCAAATTTTATGATAGTTTAGTTAGACAATAATATTTGAGTTAACTCTCTTTTAATATGCTGTCTAACTAACATATCTTAAAATTTGAAGTTGACTCAGTGTTTGTATCTTATTACCATATTAATTACTTACACCTCTAAACTTCCATGGAGTAAATATAAATAAAAATAATGCTGGATCTTTAGTGTAACTTAACTCTCGTTATATCATAAACTTAAGCAATTGAACGTACACATTTAAATTAACTACAGTTTGATTAATCCTTCCATATCTTTATTAAAAAGAATGTATAGCTAATAATACACCTTTATCCATCTTTATAATATATCTAAGGGCTAAGGGTCTCCCTCCCTAGTATATTGATATGTATCTTGTTTCCTCTGTGTTTAAAAAAATCTGTTATTTTTTCTGTTTCAGGAGAGATACGATGTGTAGATCAGTGAAAATGTGACAA
>JAGFPH010004400.1:32727-50772 GCA_018207615.1 Philaenus spumarius | reverse complement strand
CAGGGTTGGGTCGTTTGCTCCGGGCGGCAAAATTGAGGTTGCTTTTTTTTAACTGTACTATACAAAAAAGGTTGCTTTTGGTAACCGTTCTTATACTTAAGCCAATACAATAACGCTTAAGCCAATACATATAGGGCTCTTAAGAAAATACTTATATGAACGCCAGTGGTGAGGTGCAGAGATGGGAGCGGCGGACATGACTGCACAAGGTAAAAGTCGTTTCGTATATTTTACAGGCGTGTAGAGTGGAGCGCTGCCGCCCGCGCCATCCAACCCCTGTTCCCCTTCCCGCTCCCTGAGATGAGTCATCAGTCAGTTCTAATATAACCTTGCTACTAGTCAGACGTCGAGTCGATTGCTGACAATTAATTGTGTTATGCTAGTTCATTTTTGTACGTACGGTAACGTGTTTGAAAGTGTTTTTTGAAGTGACTCTGTGAATTTTTATTTTTCACTCGTTTAATATAAACTAGGTAGGCTATAATTTTTATGCAATTTTATTATAATTTTTATATCAATATTATAACATTAAATTCATCTTCTTTGGTTCATGCATAGATCGTTTTTTATGATATTTGGTAAAGAAATTTTTGTTTATATTCTTCAAATGTTCATTTTTTTTGTAATTTTTTCAACACTGTTGTTTGAAAACAAAGACTTTTTTTAAATGGCAACAAACAATTTCAAAAACTAAATTGATAGAGTCAGTAAGTTTCTTCAGAGAGAAGATGTGACAGTTGACACAGCAATGAGAAATATCCAAGGGCTGATAAATCTATTGTCTTCAAAAAGAGAAAGCTTAGGATCGGAAGCTATGGCAGACGCCAAGATCATGGCCCAAAACAATGATTTGCAAACTGAATTTAAAGAACAAAGAAGAAGGAAAAAGAAAATGATGCCTGGAGAAAAATGTGAAGATGAAGCATTTGGCTTAACTCAAGAAGAAAAGTTCCGGGCTTCTCTCATGGAAATAATTGACAGAATTCTAAGCGAGATGAACACCAGATTCAATGCACTAAAAGACATAGATTGTAAATTTGGTTTTTTGAGTGGCTCCCAAATAGACAAAACTGATGCAAAAGATTTACAAGTTAGAGCCAAAATGTTAGCCGACATTTACCCAGAAGATTTAAACAAAGACGAACTGGTTGATGAAATAGAGTTTTAAATTTCATGCCATTGAAATGGACAGTAGATTAAAAAATGCTACAGCACAATCTACTTTTAAAATAATTTATGAGAAAAACCTAGAAGAAGGCTACCCAAACATCACGACAGCTCTGCAAATATTTCTTACTCTACCAGTCTCTGTTGCTTCGAGTGAGAGGAGCTTCAGTAAACTGAAATTGATAAAAAACTATTTGAGAAGCACAATGAAACAACAAAGACTCACCAATTTAAGTATTATCTCAATTAAACATGAAAGGAGCGTCAAAAATTTCATTTTCTGATATAATCAAAACATTTGCTGCCAAAAAATCATGAAAAATAAAATGTATTTAACTTTTTAAAACTTATTGAGAAACTGTATACGGTATGTATAGAGAGGGAACTGTATATATATTACATACTGTTTGTTCACTGCAATTTAATAAACACATGTTAAAGAATTTGTTTTTCTTTGTTCACTTAATAATTATACTTGCACATTTATGGTTTCATAATAATTTACCAATCTTAACTATTATTATATATTATTGGATTTTTAATAAGCTAATATCAAAAATATCATAAAAGGTTTGGGCTGTTTTCCTAAAAACGTTTGTGTGCCTCGTGTTAGCCGTAAAATGCCATTGGCGTTGAAAAAAATCCACAGTTGCGTGGTGGAAGAGGCGGTAATTTTAGGACTTGCCCCCCCCTAGAAAAAACTGTAGCTGCGGCCCTGACTATGTGATTAATAACCTGGTAGAAATGACTAGAGACTTTACTCGTGGGGATCAAGCTGTGATTATTGCAGGAACTAATGATATAAGGGATCTAGGGTCAGATGAACTTAATAACTTTTATATTGGGAAATTGAATAATGTTGTAGCTAATACTAATTTCAAAATTGTAAATATTCCCTTTAGATTTGATAAACCCTTTTTAAATCGTATGATATATAAATCAAACATGGCACTGAAGAGAGTAACAGAGCAATTGCAATTCAGTACATTTATTGATACTACTTCACTAAGTATTCAACATTATCAGGCATGGCCTACATCTAAATAAAACAGGAAAAAGCTGCATTTTCAAAAATAATTAGGAATTCCATACACAATATTGATCCAGTTCTAGTAGAAAACATAAACACTGTGCCAGTTGAAATTGTAAGTCCAGATAACTTATCACAACCTATTGAGGTTATTATAAGCAATAACAACAGTTTTTTAGGCAATGTGAAACAAAATCTACGCCGACACTACCCTTATCATAACACTCAATCCCTTATAATTATTATGGAATAAAGTGGGACAACTTGAGATTGCTCTTACACATAAACTCGCGGATGTACTTTGTATAAGTGAACACTGGCTTCGTTATGAAGAATCATCTTTCTACACTCCTAGTGATTTTGAACTGGCTAGTATTTATTGCAGAAAACTTCCTTTGACACATGGCGGCTCAGAAATTTTTATAAGAAGTGATTTGAATTATGAGGTTATTGATATAGACAAACTCTGTTTCGATACTACATGTGAAGCGGTCGCAATTAGGTTAACTGAATTTTATTTTATTGTTGTGTCTGTGTACAATACTCCCGACTCTAATTTTAAGTGTTTTATAAAATGTTTAGAAAATCTTTTAGAATATGTCATGGAAAAACCATATACTTATTTTGCACTAGCTGGTGATTTTAATGTAGATAAACTTAAACTGAAACTCAAGATTTTCTTAATATGCTCAGGTCTTTTAACCTGTATTGTACAAATGATAAGCCTACTCGTCATCGGGTATGTTTGGATATTATAGCTACCAACTTTTGGGGTGAAACATATGTTTGCTCTTTATTGGAGCAAGATTTGATATTGGATCGTGCTGGTATATATGTTAAATTGTACAGAAATTCAAATGCTAAAACTAAACCCAAAACTAAATCTAAATGTAATTTCCGTTTAAAACTCTTAATTTCACCAAGTCGTCTGGATAGTTTTGAAAGGTGTTTATTAGACAAAATTTATTGGTCGCCTTTGTATGATATTGTTGATTCTAATTCTGCTTGTCTTTATTTTGTTAATATTTTACTAAGAGATGACGTGCCCTTTGGTATCTTTAAAGAATGAGGCTAGATCGGATAGACCTAAAAAAAAAAAACTGGGCAAAAGATGGTTTATGGCATATCTGGAAAAGATGCGCTTTCTCTTGTTGATTCTATACTATAGATGGAAAGATAGTTTAAGTTTAGGTGATAAAAATAGATTTAGACATTATAAAAACCTATATACTAAATCAATTCAGGATTCTAAAATTAAGGCCAATAGCGATATAATATTAAATTCTAAAAATACTTGTAAGGCTGCCTGGATGGTGGTTAAAAATGAAACAGGAAAAAGTAAAGCAAAGTCAGAAATTAATATCTCCGCTGATGCTCTAAACAATTACTTTGTAAATGTGTCTCTTAATTTGGGTTTAAACTATGAGCAACCTGGAAGTATCACTTCTTCAGCCTTATTACATAATTTTGTCAAACCTATAAATGCAAATGATCGTTTTAAGTAAAAATTGGTAGATTCTAAAATGGTAAGAACAGTAATCTCTCAACTTAGTTCCTTCCGTAGTGAAGATATATATGGAATTTCTAGCTACGTGATAAAAGAAAATTACTGATGCTATAGTTCTTCCGTTAACACACGTCATAAATTTGTCACTCAAACAGGGAGTGTTTCCAGACTGTATGAAGATATCCAAAGTAACTCCTGTGTTTAAAAGAGGAGACAGGGATTTACCTGACAGCTACAGACCCATTGCAGTAGTGCCTATTGTGGGCAAGATAATTGAATCCTGTATGACTAGTCAACTTTATAATTACTTTACTAGTAATAAGTTGCTATATAATCACCAATATGGTTTTAGGCCTGGTCACTCTACCGCTATAGCCATTGAAACAATTGTAAGTAATATTTTGAATGGTTTTGAAAATAGACTCGCTACATATTCAAATTTTATCGATTTATCTAAGGCATTTGACTGTATTTCACATGATATACTCTGTAATAAGCTTGAGTTTTATGGTTTAGGTGGTAGAGAATATAATCTGTTAAAATCATATCTTACAGACAGAAAACAAATAGTATCGGTCAATAACTGCACTTCTAAGTGCATGGATGTTATAGCAAGGGTTCCTCAAGGTTCTGTCTTGGGGCCTTTCTTATTTTCGATTTTTATAAATGATTTTCACAGTAATATTCCATTCTTTTCGGTTTTATATGCGGATGACACGACTCTGTTTAGTTCACATAAGGATCCTATAACAGCTAGTGCTAAACTTGTTAACTCTATGGAACTTGCAGTAACTTGGTTTACGGCAAATAATCTTAAAATTAATGAAGACAAGACCGAACATATAATCTTCTCGCTTAATCACACTCTATTGGAAAAGGAAACATTTTATACTGTTAAATTATTGGGTATGCATTCATTTGGACAGTAAGCTTACCTGGGAATCTCAGGTTGCAAATCTTTGCATAAGACTATCTAGGGTAATTTATTTATTAAGAAAATTAAAGCAGTGTGATAGTTCGGAAGTACTTCTTCTAACATACTATGGCCTACTCTATTCAATGATAAATGTAAGGTTGGGCAATTCGAGTCCTTCAGAGAGAGTTTTTATATTGCAAAAAAAAGCTATAAGGCTCAATATTGGGTTGTCAAATGTACAATCCTGTAAACTCGGTTTTTGTAAACTTGGGACTATGACTTTGCCTATATATGTAACGGGCTCCGCCTCCTTGGGCTTCGCTCTTCTGCGTCCGGCTCCTGAAGCGGCGTTTTCCCTGGTCGGGCTATGCCTTTCTGTCCTCGTGCGGACATACGGGCTTTGTCAGGATGGTTGGTGGTGAGAAGGTTCGTTAAAGAAGCGGTAAACGGGTAGTTAATTTAACATTCTTTATTAAATCAACTCTCTGCTAAACTACACTCAACTAAACTAAACTGGGTACTAAACTAAACTAACTCTAATCACATAAGGCAAAGGCAAGAATAATTCTCCTCATTTATGAGTCTACTCACGGACGCGGTTGCTCTCAGACTAACTAATGCATCTCTGGATGCTTTCATCTAGCGACCCCTCCCTTGGTTAACTAGGAATCGTCTTCTCAGCAATGTACCTTTAGCCAACAATATACTACGTCCGCTGTTAGTGGACCCTTTATTATTAAGTATCTTTATTTATTATTTATAATTATTTATAACTATTTACGAGTTGAGGGATACCCGTCATATATATATACTGTAACTTAATTTATGTCCAACAAAATATATTACAATTTGATAACCAGTATGATAGACATGGTTACAATACTAAAAACAAATGTGAAATTATAGCTCCTAGTATAAGACTAGCTAAAACGCATAAGAGTTATTATTACCAACAGTATATGCTATTCAATAAACTGCCTCTACATATAAGAACTGTAATTAATAGTACCGGTACATCTCCATTATTTCAGATAAACTTTAAATACATATAAAGCAAACCTAATTTCTAATTCAAAACCTATAATAATAATAAAATTGCAAGACAAATTTAAATTACCAATAGAGCAAAATCGAAACAGCCGATAACATAATGAAATACAAAGAATGGAACCATACAGAGCGCTCTTGCGGATAATAACGGAACTAACACGCACGAATTCAACAGATGTTTCAGAAGCCTTACGAAACGAAAGAAAACCAATAATATTTTTTGTTAACGAATATAAACTAATAACTTAACACCATTTATATAAAGAGCATAAAATTCTGCAACTAAAAATACCAAATAGGCCAAATACAAGACATTCCACAATTTAAAATAAATTAATAACACATTCACCACAGCAATTTACACTGTAACAGCTGACGAATTTAATAAAAAAACCCAGCTATTAAAATCCGTGACTACGGTAACATTGTACTTAAATAATTACACACACAAATTAAAAAATAAGTGGAAACAATTTCTAGATATTTATGTATAATAATAAAACCCATTTTTAAATCAAATCAAAATTTATTCTATAAAATAACATATGACCAAGACTCGACTGACGGCAGACGGCCAAACAAGGAGAAGAAGAAACGAGTAAAAAAACGACCAATCGTATAACAATTCAAACCCTGTAAATGAAACTTTGAATAGGTAACCTATAAGTTAGTAAAATGCATAGAGTTAGGCCTAGTTAACCAAAGACAAGTATCTATCTATATTTATATATTCGATTTCAAAAGAACCAACCTCAATGAATTAATGTACAAAAATAAGTTATACCAATGTCCTGACCGCTTAAAGTCTAATCCAAAAAAAATAGAATCATTTAACCATATGAAATTCTTTTAGGTTAACTCCAAGATGTAAGCCTAAATTGCTATACAAATAGAAAACGATGTATTTTGATAACACAAGACACTCACATATCGAAGTTGGATATAATAAGCCATATTATAGGGGATAAACAGTAAACTTTTATTAAAAGCCAATTTTAAATCATACCTAACACTTGAAAACAAACATCGTTGCTCTGTTTTGTTTACAAATAAAAACACGTGATGACTGAAATATTCGAGTCGGCCATTTTGATAAATTCGTTGCTAGGCAACCGTTACTAGGAGACAAAGATGACGTCATAGTCATTGCAATGTCTAGTCTGATCAGTGTTGCCAGACGTAGGGATTTATCCCTACGTGTAGGTATTTTTAACAGAAAAAATGAAGTAGGGATTTTTAAAGAAAATGTAAGCAAAACGTAGGTACGTTTAGAAATAAAGTAAGCAAATTAATATTATTATACATGGCATTAAATCTTTTGAAATCATTTATTTTAAAAGAATACTGCATAGATATAAAACATATTTGATGTACTGTATAACGATACAGTAGCCTATGAATCACTCTTCTAGAACCACATTCTGTCATCTGTGGAATGGCGCGAAATGATCCATTTCTAGGAAAATATTGCCGCCTTTTTCTCCCTCTTTCACACAGTCACATTTAATAATTTCTGCTTTGCTTTAGTCTTGACTTGAGTTACAAGTGTTAAGTTTCAGAAGTTGAGATTTTCGATTGGATAATTTATTCACAATAAATAGTTAACAGTAATAATTAATATTTTATATTTTGAGATATTTTATAGTATTTTAGTTATCCACTCAAACGCTGCAGTAGAAAGGATTTTTTCAATGGTAACTGACATAAAATCCAAAAAAAAGAAATAAACTTGGAACAAGCACTTTAACAGCTTTGATTAGAGTGAAAATTGATATGAAAAAACAAATGAAGAATTGCTATGACTATCCCATACCAAAAGAAATGTTTGAATATCTGAACTCTAAAAACTTGTATCAGTCTGATAGTGTTACTGAAAAAGGGCCTAGTTCTGATGATCTAGGACTTATAGACTCTAGTGATGAAGATCAGTAGACTATTTTAATTTCAAGCAAGTTGTACATAATTGTAAATAGATGTAAATAATTAATAATCACGAAATTTTTGAAGGAGCAAATGTTTCTGGCATTATTTGTTTATCAAACTGAGTGAGTATAGAAATAATAAACAGTTTAAACCTAATTAAATTATGTTTTAAATTTATCATTCATTTAAATTATTTTACTTATACCAAGGTTACATTTTTATGAAATTTATTATATTTATTTGTTCAAAAATTATGAGTTAGATGTCCATATGCCTATTTAATTTTTATTAATATATCTTACACTTATTTAATTAAATAAAACTTGCATAATTATTTAGTACCGGTAACATTGTAATTTAATATTTTTAATTAAGGAAGGAAAATGGTGAAATTTTCTGTGGTAATAGAGTAGGGAAAACGTAGGGATATTTTGGTTTTTCTGTAGGTATTTTAAAATTTGTTATCTGGTAACACTGAGTCTGATAAACAAGCGGAAGAGAAATAGTTACGTAGAAAGATTCAAAACATAATTATAATTTTGTAAAGTAAGTTAAGATATTATGTAAAATAAATTAAGTAAACAATTTTAACATGTAAGAGAGAAGCAATATATTGTAGAATAATAAATTAACCAATGTGTAAAAAGGTACAGTCAAGTAACGCGGATTAAAAATTTTGATAGGCCCAATCCCAAAACCATGCAAAGAAAAGGACGAATCAGAAAGCCCAATTCATACGCGCCTAGAAGAAAAACTTTAACCCATATATGCCCATAACTTTTTTTTTTAAATTTTGATATTTTATCTGATTTTTTTGTACACAAATACTACTAATAGAATGAATATAGCGCAAATTTATTTATTTCTTAAACCGATAGGCCCCTGGGGCCATGGGTCAAAAACGACCCCTTGGGCAAATATGCTGCAATTCATACTAATACTTAGTGATATGATATTGTTAATAATAATAGGTAAAACTGAAATAACGTGAGCAAATTTCATCAACAAATGTAATATTTATTGGAAAAAAAATATATTTTTACAATATTTACATCAGCTAGAACTATTTATGGTACTCAATAAAACATATATCGTGAAGTGGTACTTTACATCTCTGGCAAAGTTTTGTGGTTTTGTTTGTACAATGAGCACATCTTCGCCTCGGCTGTAGTGACCACTGCTTTGCTTCACTGCATTTGCTGTTTTTCTATCCTGTGACTTCGATGGCCCTGATAAAATTCGAGGAGTACCATATACTGTAAGTATTGTTCTTGCTAGATTGCGACGAAAACCAAGCATATCTAACGACTTATTGTATGGTCTTGAGAGTTGTTAGGCATTATTTATGGAGACATCAATCAACCATAATATAATAGGAATATACTATTTCTTTCCTCTAATTGAAATTCGGTATATTACCATCTAGTTGATCGACTCCACCCATGAACTGATTATATTGGTGGATTGCATTAGGTTGTGGAATCAAAATCTTTTTCTTTTCTTCTGCCGAATAACGTTTTGCACTCCTCATTGGTTCTACTCCATGTTCGCTAGATAGAATTGTTACAACATTATTATCCCTCCATCTTATGGCCGTTATTCCTTGGTTTTTTGCAATTTTTACATCATACGTGCCTCTTTTTTCCTTTTGCATGGATTTAACTGCTTTCAAGGGACACTGTTTGGTACGGTTATCTCTGACTGTTCCAGTTACGTTATTATTTATTTTTTTCATTTCAATTTTGTCGTTACAATTTTCTTTGCCTGAATCGCAGTCAGTTTCGTCACCATCATCGAATGGTCGCTGGCCTAGTAATACTACATCGATCTGTCCTACGACATCTTCATTTGCGAACCTGTCAAGCTCTTCCAATATCTGAAACGTATTCAGGTTATCCCTGTAACACAAAAAAAAAACTTTTAGAAAAATATAATAAGAGTATATAGGCTATATATTATAATTTAGCGAAATTTACTATTTGTAACCAAAAGTTAAAAAGATTTAACCAAGAAATCTGTGTTAAAACTTCAAAGTATGTCAAACAAATCACATGTTGTCTGTATATTCAACAGCCTGTGCAATACTGGAATAGCCTATTTCACTAAAAATATTAGTACGCCTATTATTGAACATTTCATAAAAAGTCAACTTTTATTTATTGTTTAAATCATTTATAGAGGGAAAAACATCATTTGTTTCTGTTGCAAATCAAAATAAAGCATTAGAATAACTGCAAACATTCAAAGCTAAAAGTTGGAAGTGTAACCTAAAAGATCCAGTATTTGCCCAAGGGGTCAATAATGACCCATTAGTATTTTACAGGCAATTTACAAACCTCTAGTATTGATTATGCATGCAACTATTATACATATTACAAGAATAGTATGTTAGTAAGAAAAGAAGTACAACTAAACTTACTAAAAGTGTTTACAAAATGAATACTTACATGTTAATTAGAGTAGTACACAACAGCTGTGATCCAGTTGCTGACATAAATTAATGATTCAAATATAACTGTGCAAAGAGCAGCACTTACTGGAAACCAACATTATTTTTTAATTGCTCATACCTGTAACAAACTATATTAAACTACCAATATAAAAAAATATGCCTTATTCTTGAGGGAAAAAAATTAAGTTTCTTGGGTCAAAAACGACCCCTTGGGTATATATGGGTTAAAACCGACGCTAAGAAAAATCGAGTTGATGACGCCAAGATATATAGATGTGTTATTGTGATCTCCAGTTTTAAAAGTGATATAAAAGTTAAATTTGTGTTTTCGGACTAACAAGAACTACTAAAATGATAAGTATAACCTGGTGAACATAATGAACTAAAAATTTTAATAATATTACAACTATAACTATTTTAAAAGAGCTTCAAAGTTTCTCAAGAACATTTAAAAGACTTTTAAAAGATTTTGTTTCTATTCTATAGGCCTACCTAAAGGACATAATATTTTGTGTAGTTAATCCATATAATTAAACTTCAAATTTTAAGAGTATTTACGTATAATCTACTTGGAAAAAGCCAGCACGACCACCCTACCCCGAGATATACATATATTCACCACAGAATATAGAATTACTAGGGGATACCCCTGCGTGCTCCGCACGCCAACCCCCATTGGAACCTTCTAAAAACAAATGTTATGTTTTATTTATAATAAAGTTATATGATTAATAATAATAACCTCAAAATTAAGATAATAAATAATTATAAATGTTCAAATCAAATTATTTCTTATATTTCATAACAGCAGTTATAATAATGTTTAAAAGAACCAGCAAGGCTCAGGACTACACTTTAAAACCCTAACCTAAAATCTAGAAATACAAAAATAATTGCTTCAAATTTTGAAATCAGCTGTTAATGGAAATATTGGACCAGACAGCTGTATATTACAGTATCTGTTCTTTTATTCAATTTATTGTTATGGTAATAAATTGGTAAATACATGTGTTGGTTTATCATTCTAGGCCTAACCTAAGAATTTTTTCCGACTAAATTTACAAATATTGAAATAAAAAAAGGTTTTAATCGAAATGAATTATAGCCTATGTTACTCAGGTAAAGTGTTGCTTTTTATCAGTAAAACTATTTTTTCAATCGGTTCAGTAGTGCCAGAGATTACCCCCTACATACAAACAAACAAACTTTACCTCTTTATGATATTAGTATAAATGTATGAAGAGTTAATAGGACAGCCATACAACCTTCCAAAAATCACACTTATCAGGTTTCTCTATGTGTGTGTCAACGTGTATCTTTTATGGGTTAATAAGTAGCAGATTTTATTTAAAAATATAATTTACTTTAACTGTCATATTATTTTACAGAACAGCTGTTTTATGTTTTTAATTTATTTATTTAATACCAAATGTTTTAATGTAAACTGATGCAGAACAGCTGTTTTATGTTTTTAATTTATTTATTTAATACCAAATGTCTTAATGTAAACTGCAGAACAGCTGTTGTATGTTTTTAAATTCTCGTCTATTTCTTATGGGGATTTTTCGTTTTTCGGGTATCTCAAAAACCCCTTAGTTTTTAATTTTAGAAAAAACTTATATTTTTCCCTCGTTTCTTGAATCGATACCTTTAATTTGACACCTCTCCCATCATCCTCCGATTTACCAAATTCCCACAATTTTGAATCTAAAATTTTGCTTACAGAATTATATATAAGGATATTTTAAGGACCATAAAAGACCTTCTGAGCATTTTTATGTAAATTATTGAATCAAGAAAACACTTGTAATTATGTTGTAATTTTAACCTCAATAAATTTGTATTTGTAACCCGCTTTCATTCATTTATACAGAAATAGATAGAATCTTAGTGACTTATATTAGAAGTTATTCCAATGGCAAGTTTTATCAGAGAAAATAATTATTAGAGTTATTCCAAAATTTAATAAATTCATAATAATAAAAGAAAGAGAGTTGTAGTTTTGTAAATTTGGCGTCGCAACGTGTTGGCTTTTTCCAAAAACAAACCTTGACTGCATCTAATAGATATAAAAGAACTTAATATAAATATAATTGGCTAGTAATATAAATAAGATAAGTGTAGAATAATCCAGTGCCATTATAGTGTAAGATTAATCAATTGTGTGAACACCAAGTGAACAATAAACAATTAGGCCTATAAACCTTAGGTCTATAGATTATACTATTAAATAGGCCTAGTAAATAATGGAACAGGACAAACAAGATACATACAATTTAAGACCTAGTTACACACAGTCTGATAGAGCTAAGGAAGCAGAATTGGTACATTTACGCCCACCAATTTCTACTCAGGAAAATATTGGAAGCGACACTATGGCAACAAGCGCAACTGAAACTAATATTACACCCACAGTTAACATTAGCGAGGATGATTTTCAAGATATCCAACGAATTACACCCGTTTCGTCACCTCTCCCTACTAACTTAATGGATCAGATCAC
Organism: Philaenus spumarius; assembly: GCA_018207615.1. NCBI lineage: Eukaryota > Metazoa > Arthropoda > Insecta > Hemiptera > Aphrophoridae > Philaenus > Philaenus spumarius. The sequence goes on along the minus strand of JAGFPH010004400.1, from coordinate 38,224 downwards.
ACAATTAATTGGCAATTTACAGATACAAATGAATGTACAAACACAACAAATCGCAACACAAATTTCGGCACAGGAGAAGAAAATGACAGACAAATTTAAAATTTTAACCGAACATATAAACGAATTCAGATATGAATTTAATACACGACAAACAAACATGCAGACACAGATAAACCAAATAGAATTAAATGTTAATGAAAAGTTTGAAGAAGTGCAGAATAAGTTATTACAGACGCAGGAACATATAAACACTCTTGAAAACACAATAGAGGCAAAAATCGACGCTGATCAGTTACACAAAAAGTTAACCATTCAAGAAACCCGGATAGAAGAAAAATTAAACACAAACCAGAACACTACCATTAGGAAAGTTGAAGAAATTATAGCAAACATTCCAAAAAATATACCATCCACAAATACCACTCCCATTAACATTACTTGTTCGAATCATAATAACGACTTATTAAATAGCTGTGTACCGACATTACCCAAATTTAACGGACGTCAAAATAACCCCAATGAATATATATATAGGCTCCGACGATATTACGAGAGAATCACCGGACGAAAAACTAACCATACAGGGGACAACCAAGACTGTTTAATGGATATAATCGAGAATAGCCTTGAGGGTAACGCTGCCCGTTGGTGGCAACTAATAAAAATGGACGTAACATCATGGGAAGAATTTAGGACGGAGTTCTTGCAGAAGTTTTGGAATCGTGATGTGCAGAAGGGAGCACGCCAGAAGCTGGAACTAGAAAAATACAGAAGTGGAGGAAGCTTATCCAGAAATGAATATTTCACGGAGAGAGTATTAACCATGCGGTCGATGATACCAGAACCGCTAGAAGAAGATATAATATCTACACTGGTAACGCATTTCGACCAACGGATAATAGACGCGCATCGAGTCCAGAACATCACCACGATAAGGGAGTTCGCGGCCTTGTTGCAACGAGAAGACATGGATGAAAGAAACTTAGGTATCAGGAGAAGAAATTCATGGGAGCGGCAACAACCGACAGATGGGTATACACAACCACCACCAAACCGAAGCCAGCCAAGAAATGCACCGAGACCGTACATGAGAGATACACGTTTTCAAGAAAGACCCCCATATCAAGGTCACCCTTACCAACAAAATGCGACCAGATATCAAGGAAATCGACCACCATTCGATCCACAGCAGACCAACTTCCGACAACCATATAACCATCAACCACAATCACAGCAACCAAGACCGGTACAAACCAGATTTAATCCATCGCCGCCCAGAAACAACACATACTCTACACCTGAACAAAACAAGATATGTCAAATGATTGCGACGAATGTAAGACCACCAATGGAACGACAGACGGACAATACAAGAACTGACCAGCAAACAACCACCACCAGGCTTGGAGCGGAAAACTCCAATGCGCTGGTGAAGAATTAAGAAGACACACTAAGGGAGGGAACTTGGAGGCCATGATCAATGAGATGGAGACCATGATCCGACCAGCTTCACCAGCGCGAAGAGAAGAAAATAACGATCTGAAGGAACAACTTCAAATTAAAATTTGTAATCTATACTGTGACCGGAAATTTTTGGTAGAAGAAGAAGAACAAACAACCCAAGAAGAGGTATTAATAAATCGAAAATGTCCTGAAATCAAGATAGCAATAAACGGAATAATAACAACAACATTGATAGACAGCGGAAGTAATCTAACCTGCGTAGCAGACACCTGGTTCCAGAAGAATAAAACACTTATAGGAAATTTCGAGGAACTACCCGTGACTAACACTTACATAACAACTGCACTGAACCAAAAATCGAAGAGAATAACCAAGATATTATTGTTGAGAGCTGAAATAGGAAGTTACATGTTTGATTTACAATGCATAGTTGTGCCATATCTAGTTAGAGATTGTATTTTAGGAATGGACTCTATAAGTATGTTAAAGATGGTTATAGACTTTAATGATAATGAAATATTAATACAAACAAAAGATAATAATAAAATTAAATTAAAGTTTGGAAATGAAGAGGAACAGATGATTGAGTGCAAAATAATATGTTATAATGAAATATGGAACAATGAAGAAACGGAAGATACAAACAGTTCAACATGGACGGAAAAGGAATTCAGCAAGGTAATCAATGAAAATAAGCAAATGACAACAGTTCAGAAAGAAGAGTTAACATCATTAATACATAGATACATGGAAGTATTTTCAGAAAAACCAGGAAGATGCAACTGCTACCAACACCAGATTAAGATACAAAATTTACAACATTTCCGAGCACAAAGCTACCCAATTCCATTGAACCTTCAGGACGCAGTAGAACGAGAAATCAACAACATGCTGGCGAATCAAATAATTGAACCATCTAATAGCCCATACGTCAATCCCATGATAGTAGTTTCAAAAAGGGCAGGAGAACCGAGAATATGTCTTGACATGAGGAGGATCAACTCACTAATAATACCAGACTACAAGAGGAATAGGAGTGTCAACGAGTTATTAGCGAAAGCCACAAATTCAAAATGGTTAAGCACTATAGACCTGACGTCATCATATTGGCAGATAGAGCTAGAACCATCATCCAGGAAATATACAGCCTTCCAATTCAGAGGCAAAACCTACCAATACATTGTTACACCATTCGGACTGTCCACATCTCAAGCAGCTTTGGTAAGAGGATTAGACATAGTTTTTCAAAATACCATTGAAGAGTTTTCATTAACTTACATCGACGATATTTGTATTATTTCACCAGACTTCAACACCCATCTTAAACACCTAGAATGTGTATTTCAAAAACTTCAAGAGGCAAACATGACCATTAAATTATCAAAATCAGTATTTTGTCGTGATAAAGTACCATTTTTAGGTTATACCCTCACAACTTCAGGACTCGAACCAGACAAGGACAAAATTACAGCATTCCAAAATTTCAAATCCCCCACATCCAGGAAAGAATTAAAAAGATTCCTCGGTGCAATTAATTATTACAACAAATTCGTAGATAGATATGCCGAGACAATTCAACCACTCATGCGATTAACTTCAAAAAAGACAAAATTCGTTTGGACCAATGCAGAAGAGGAAACATTCAAAAATATTAAAAGTTTATTCTTACGAACCACAATGTTATGGCACCCATATCCGAACCAACCGTATTTTCTTCAGACTGACAGTTCGGACTACGCAATAGGGGGACATCTTTATCAAGTCGACGAAAAGGGAAACAAAAGAGCAATAATATTCATATCCAAGACACTCAAGAAGGCTGAAATCAGATACACCACGACGGAGAAAGAATTACTAGCGATAGTCTACTGCCTACAAAAAGTCCGACACTACGTATACAATTCAAAGCTGACAGTTATAACAGACCACAAGGCCATCACATTTCTTAAAACATGCCGTTTGTTAAATGCACGTCTAACCAGATGGATTTTAGCACTCCAAGACTACAACTTTGATATAGTCCACTGCAAGGGAATTGACAATGCCACTGCAGACTTTCTAAGCCGACCAGGTACTAAAGATAACAACATTCAAGACGCCGACCACACAGAAATATTATTAGCACATATACGCCGACACAGGGATACAGACCTTATAAACGACATCAGACAGATAGCGACACTGCAACGCAACGATTCTACACTTTCCTTGGAAATAAACAAAATTCAATCAACACCGATACACCAACAGAACCAATAAGATTCAAAATACACAACGAAATTTTATACCAAAGACATAACGATTCATGGATAATACCTCTACCTGAAAGCCTCATAAATAGATTAATATGGGAATGTCACCTATACTATCTCCACTGCGGCCCGAAGAAATGTCTAACTTTACTACAAGAGGACTTTATTTTTAAAAATATGGCGCGTCGAATTAGGAAGACCTTATCATCCTGTGACGCATGTCAAAAATGCAAACATTCCAATCACCCACTTCATGGCATGACTAGTGGAATAAAATGTGTTGAAAAGGGAAATTTAATTGCAGTAGACCTTATAGGACCTTTACCGAAGAGCCGAGGAGGCGTACAGTTCATTTTCATTATTTTAGATGTATTTACAAAATTTGTGCAACTCTACAACATAAAGAAGGCTACAGCAAAGGCAGTAACCGATAGAATGTTCAAGTCATACATAAACAATTTTGGAAAACCTAAACAAATTCTCACCGACCATGGGACACAATTTAAAAGCAAAATTTGGCAAAAGACCCTATTAGAAAACAACATTAAACAAATATTTAACCCAGTGTACCATCCGATGTCAAACATGGCAGAAAGACCTATAAGAGAAGTTAAAAGATGCCTAAGAACATATTGCTCGCACAACCACCGAACATGGGCTGAACATATACCCACAATTAACATCTTTTTGAATGAGGTCCAAAACGACACCACTGGATTTACACCTAATGAGTTACAATTGGGACGACGAGATATTCGATTTTGGGAGGAAATAATACATAACCCCTTTAAACAAGATATACCTCTACAGCGAAAACTAGAACTAACCGCTAGTAGAATTAAAACCAGACAAGACAAACGAGCAAAAAAGATAAATGATGCACATAAAATAACAACCCTCGAAATAGGAGAACTAGTGTTAGTGAAATCTCACCCTCAATCCAGCCAAGGATATGGTGAAACGGCCAAACTATTTACTGTCTACTTTGGTCCGTTAAAAGTATTCAAAGCAATAGGAAGATCTATATATATACTGACAGATGATGGAAACAGGAAGACGTATGACCCATACCACATATCTTTGTTAAAACGATACAAAATGACTCCATGTGACCAAACAAAATAAAACCCACAGTGTGTAATTAATGTAAATATAAAGTGAACTAATAACCAGTGAAGAAGTTAGCCTATAGTATAATTAAATAAAAACCACAGGTGTATAAGAACCTAAATAATTAAGATATTCCCATGCCCCAAAGTGAACTTATATATATATTATATATATGCCAAAAACAGTGAATTTTCCCAATATGTGAACAATGTAGACCTATTTATAAACAATGTGAACTTATGTATGAAATATGAAAACTGATAATCTGTCCCTGAAACAATAGCGAAATAAACACTGACAATAATCCCAAATATGTACTGTTAAGTTAAAATAATTAGAATAAGATTTGAGAATTTAATTGTAGATAGATAAATATTTCAGATGTGTTGCACATTATAATAAGAGAGTTCCATTTTATGATTTTCCATGTTAATTTAAATGTGGCCTAAAGATACTGCCATAATAAGTCATTGTAATATCAGTTAGGTTATGTTATGTGTTATGTTAGGGTAAGTTACAATCAATTCAATGACAAGTATGTCTAGTTTAAATGTATTATAATACAGTGTTCGAATTTTAAAAATTAATTCCATATCTTGGATATAAAATTAATTTTGGGGACAATATAACAATTCAAACCCTGTAAATGAAACTTTGAATAGGTAACCTAT